>WUAW01017237.1:57139-70140 GCA_017165845.1 Thaumetopoea pityocampa | reverse complement strand
GTTCCCCGATGATCTCAAGTCCCTCGAATGCGTTTCACATAAGAAGAGAAAACGTTCTTTGAGGTAAAGAGTAGATACCGAATCTAGTCTTAACTCCATACCCCACCACTGGACCCTTGTTGTTTGGACGCCCACGTATTTGTTCCTTCCTACCGCTGTAGCGGCTCATCGGATTTCAGTGAAATTCAGAACGCAGCTAGCTTATATCCTGGATTAAGATACATAAGATACTTTTTATCCAGGTAATGAGATCCCGTGAGATAATAGTTAATGTTATTTTAACTTTTCGTTCGAGCGAAGCCGCGACCGAATCTAGTTTCAAATAAAACATCAAAAGAAGTTTGTTTGACAAGACACTATTTCATGTTTTTTGTCCGTGCCTGAAATTTTTTTTATTGTGTGCTAATGTGACAAGTCTGTGGATTGCCGCCAAAAGATTCAGTTAAGCCTAAAAATATATATATAAAAAAGTTTTAGCTTAGAAAACAATTTTTTGGTATATGTACACGGTAACGATCTTCTTCATTAAGGGGCCTCGCTTGGCATGCGTTTTGGTGATGGCAGTAGATGTTCGTTGCGAAGCTCGAAACCGGTTTAAAATATAACTTTTAGTAAAGGTTTTTAACGGTTTCATATATCGGTTACGTTCACAACGAAACTGATAATCATTTCGTTCTATAACCGAAATAAACCGGTTAAAGTCAAACACAGTAGATAGCAGTATAGCATACCCTTGAGCCTTTATTCATGGAAGAAGTTTCAAAAATATACCGGCTAATAACGGTTAGTGAACGCCACGAGATAGTGCCGTTTCTGATTAGCCTATTGTATGCTTCCGCCATGTTGTGTCATGGCGCCGCCGTGATAATAATATCCTGGACACTTCGCACACATTGATGAGTCCCAAACTGTGATTCCTTGTATCTTGGGTACTAGACAACGATAAATACATATAATCACGCCTTTTGCCCTAGTTCTCCGGCGGGGAATCGAATCCTAGTCTCTCGCGTGATAGGCGGGGATACTGACCGTTATACTAACGAAGAATTGGGGCAGGCAGAAACCACTTCTTTCCATTTACTATGAGCAAAATGGCTATCCGACCAACAACGATATACATACATATATATGTAGATAAATACAATACATAAATACGACTATGCCTTGACTACAAACATCTGTGCTCATCACATAGTTTCCCCCTCCCAGGATTCGAACCCGGGACTCATCGGCTCAGAAATCAGGGTCTCTGTCACTGAACCAATCAGTCGTCAGACACACATGCACTAGAATAATGGGCAGCAGGGTTGTCTACCAGTATCTGTTGCCTTCTCCAAGACACCTCCCGGCAGTGGACTTCTATGAGCTGATGATTATGATTATTCAGCCGATATTAACCGTGCTCACCGAGGAGTGCTAATATTATTCACCCGCTGGAGATACAGCGATATTCTGGCTCGGGTTATTATCTATATACGGACAAGTCGGTCAAAGAAACCTACATCCAAATGTCATGTATCATCAACATCAGCCCCTGAAAGTCCACCGCTGGGTGTGGAGTCCGGGTAGTCCTTAAAAGGAGGGATCTGCCATAATCTCTACGCTTGTTCGCAGTAGATTTCAATTGAATAACGGGATAATACTACTGCCCATTATCCGGGTACATCCTTTAGCTGGTGCTCGCGGCATCCGCGCGAAGAAATACATTCATACATACACANNNCGATATCCCATAAGGGTAGGCAGAGACCATAGTACATACTACATACAGTCACGCCTCTTTCCCATTGGGGTGGTAGGCAGAGACCACTTCCTTCCACCCGCTACGATCGCTTAATGTAGCAGTGGCCATATTCGCCCCCGCGGGCAACGAGACGTGTCGGGTGGCGAACCCCGACGCCGCCATTTTATGAGGTTCAAAACTGTTAAAGTTATTCATTGCGTTCCCACGGGGAGAGATGGAGTGACAATATTATTGTGCCGGCGCCACACATCAAAAACTATACATCTTATATACATACATACAATCAGGCCTTTATCCCTGGCTCTTCGACGGGGAATCAAACCCTGGTCTCCCGCGTGACAGGCGGGAATACTGACCACTACTATATTACCTAAGTATTAGGGCAGGCAGAGACCTCTTCTTTCCACTTGCTACGAGCAGTGGCTATCCGTATTTTCATATATACCTACCTATATATTCGTATTTTCGTTCTCACGGGAAACTAGACGTGTCAGCCATTTTATAAGGTTCATAAGTGTTACAATACCTCATTGCGTTACCACGAACGTACCTTATGTAATGTACCTCAATCTATTCCAGGAATGCCGCGAACCCTTCCACGGTGGATCGTTCTTCGAACACGAAGGGCATCCGTACTGCGAAACCCATTACCACGGCAAAAGGGGGTCACTCTGCGCCGGCTGCCACAAACCCATCGCCGGCCGCTGCATCACAGCCATGTTCAGGAAGTTCCATCCGGAACATTTCGTGTGCGCCTTCTGCCTCAGACAGCTCAACAAGGGAACGTTCAAAGAACAGAACGACAAGCCCTACTGTCACACGTGCTTCGATAAGTTGTTTGGTTGAACCAACTATGGAACATATATATATTTTTGTATTTTTTAACAAATTAAATATCTATGGTAAGGTCCGTGGCCGAGAAACGTGTTTGAGGATATCCAATTTTCCAGTAATCCGTTATCAACAATCCGAAGACACTGTATAGGAGTCCACAGTGAATGGTTTCCGGACCTTGCATTCAACACTTACCGGTTAATAAGTATATGTATTCAAGTTGTTGATTGGTGAAATATACAAACAATATTCGTCTTTATTCGGAGTTATAATATTCTGGACACTAGGATTCCTTGCGTCTTAGGTATTTGACAACTATATACATACGTTATATATAACAATACTAAATTGATAAATATCCATGACTCGGGTATAAACATTCATTGTCATCACATAAAATTTGCCCCTATCAGGATTCGAACGTGGGATGTATTGCTCCAGAAAGTAGGGTCGCTACCACTGAGCCAATCAATCGCCATGTTGCTAGCTATCAGCAAGAATTGCTCCGTTGGAATCACTCAATGTCAGTGCTATGCAAATTTAGTGTTCCGAACAAATATTGATTAATGCGTAACTCGGGGGGTTTTGGTGAGAGCCCGAGCGATGCATTACTTAAAGTTTTGTTATATTTAATCATCTGAAGTATTTATTCTTTTATACATTTTAAAAAGGCACTTTAGGTGACTTTTGTAATAGTTGGATTATAAATATCGTTTGTATAATAATAAAACTGTAACTAAAGTTGGAAGTTGTGTCTTTTATGTTCGCCAATAGCAACGTGGCTTTCGTAACGGATTGACGTCACAGCTTCTAAGAAATAATAAAATATGATGCACCGGCTTATTTATTAACTCAAGAAATATTCATTAAAATAAAGCATAATGATCTTGTTACACCATTTATTTTTATAAAAAAAAATACCCTGCGTTAGGAACATTCCGGTTAAGTGCACATAATGAGACAAAGGTTGTGCCTTTTTAAATTACTTACCTCATGAGCATTTAAATAAATCCATATTCATCTCCACTAGAGGGGCATGGACATCCCCTAATCAGAAGGGGAATAAACATAATTATTTCATTAATTATTAACATAATTACTTAAAGATTTCAAGGGTGGTGGAAATTTGTCAGTGTGGTAGACTCGATACGAAGGACCGACCGACAAAATTGTTACGAACGGAGCTGCGGATGTCAGCTAGTCGAAATTAGTAAATGAAATGCCCACTAAACTAAAAGGCAGTTTGCGATTTACTTTACGGATGCCGTTGACTATTTACCTTAAAGTAAATAATCCCCCTCCTGATCAGGGGAGGTCCGTGCCCCAGTAGTGTGGACGAATATGGACTAGGGATAATGATGATGAATAAGTCAATCTTGTAGTAAATAGTACCTTAAGGTAAATAGTCAACCGCAAACTCGCTTTCCGCCCTTGCCCCGAGTCATTGTTAAATAAGTTTGAATATGAATGCTGAAATATCATAAAATTCACATAAAAATGGTGTTTGACGCGAACACGTTTGCAACACATTGGGACAGTTCGACTAAACAAAAAAATTAAAAATACAATAAATGTGAGGTCTTAGTTTGATTATATTAAAACTATATCAATCGTATCCTCAACCGAATGCTTCCTCCATGATGTTAGTAGATAAGACTTTTTTTTTATGAGACTCACAGGCGCAGGGTAGCCAACAATTCTACAGGATAAATTTTGGAGAGTGTGCGCTGGAATTTTTAAATTTCAAATTCACAATTTTTACCGTAATCATAGACATGGGGAAAATATATTATTATTTTTATGTATATACATAGGAATGTATTTGATAATATCTATTTGATTGCGTCAATTTACGAGAATTTTACCTTTTTTTTAAAGTGCATAATAATTATATAGCTTTTATGAAAACAAGGGAATAGCCGCCATCATCCCGGGAGGGTTTACAGCTGGACATGGGCTTTCTCCTTAAAAAGGAGGGATTTGCCATAATTTCCACTCTTGGCAGGCGTCTAGGAGGTTATATAGGGTAACGCTGCTGCCCATTATCCTGGCACGTCCCCTAGCTGGTCCTCACAGCATCCAGCATCCACAATATATGGAATGATGTTTTTATGACGCCGACGCCACGTCGCACATGATATGTAATGATAATCTATTTTAGTTATAGATATTGCGCTGTTATGACAAGTTATTATTTATTTGTACCATTGTATTGTACCGTGAACTAGAATTAATAAATGATCATAATTATTCGTCACATTATTCCGTTGTAATAAATTAGGTGATCATAGTACACTTAGAAATTAAGTATATTCTGCCATAAATCATCATTGTCAATAGTCAAGAAGTAACATTAAGTACCTTTGAAAGTATAGATATATTAATTGTACCCTGTCATACATGACAGATTAGGTCTAACAATTTGCATGAAATTGAGTTGACATAACGAGAATGTACACATCGATTTATATGTATATACTAGCTTTTGCCCGCGGATCAGCCCGCGTGAATGTCGGTTTTTCGCTACGTGGGAACTCCTGAAACATAGATTCATATAAAATCTCTTATAAATCACTTTTACTTCAGCTCTCGTACTTTAACGGCGCCTAATAAAACAGGGATCAAGCTGTATCTTTAATTCTACTGGACCAGTTTTGATGAAACATACCGCAGTTTTTAACTCTGAATAGCACCTTTAAGACTGTAACAGTTTGACCAAAATCTATCTGCTGGTTTTTGCGTTAAGCTCGAACAAACAAACATCGACAAAGGTTTCAGAAGCCCTTAATTAGTCAATATGAGTAGTTTTTTAAATATCTTTGATTTTTAAAGTTAAAGACATTTAATAATTTAAAATAAAATAGTCAATATTTTGAGTCATTAAACTGTAATTTTTTCAGTTGAGTAGGTATAACTTGGTTTTTTGTTTTTGATTCTAAACTTCAAGTTGAAACTCAAAATCTACTAAATGAATCTAATCTGTATCATCATCATAGCGGTCCACAGAAGCTCACTGTTAGACGAGGGCCTCCTCTAATAATAGGCATACCGAGCAGCTATAAGCCGCCTGCATCCAACGATGGCCCGCGGCCCTAATTAGGTCTTCGGTCCACTTAGTCGAGGTCAACCCACACCACGCTTTTCGATTCGGGATTCTCACACCAGGACCCCAACGTCTATAGGTTCTATGGACTACGTGCTGCCCACTACCACTTCAGCCTTGCAATTCTTTGAGCCACATCGGTTACTCTGATTCTTCTGCGGATTTCCTCTTTACGGATTTTATCTCAGGAATATTCTGTGCATTTGTATAACAGGGTCCAATTGAGGCCATGAGACCGAGAGCGGCCTAACTGCATTTTTTTTCAACATTAATACCTGTTGTAATATGTTAAAGTACGTCATAGTGTCCTTGTAAATTAATTCAATATTTCATCCATAGATGGCACTGATTATCACTTTTACCTCTCGGAAATAGAATTGTTTTCTGTATTGATTTTTTTTTATTATTCTATACGCGACACCAAATACCATTAAAAAACCTTTCTGCCAAAACAGTACCGCAGTTAGTGGTAAAATGAGGTAGTAGTTAATATTTTAAAAATCGGCATAAGAAAGCACGCCCGCGCCATAATGGCGGTGACGTCATGAACAGTATGTGCGTCCTTATTGTAACTCGACGACTACCCGCAATACCGAATTTGAAATGTTTTTAACCTACTTATTACTGAACTGGTTTATTTATTTTTAACTCTATTTTATATAGCATAAGTTGTTGATAATAGTAATAACATTTATTTATCAATAAAAACACAACAGTTACACACATAATAGTCTAGAATACAATGCGATTCAAATAAGAATAGGAACGTAAATGTCACTTGAAAAGTACGTTCTGCAAAGAATACATTATTTAAAAAGTCTTATATCAAATTTAAATAAAAACGTTAAATAATAGTAAATTAGCCAAATATAATATTTCATTATTTAAAGTCATTATTAGTTTGAATTGATAGCTATGACGTCACAATATGGCGCAAAGTCGATCCTATTTTCATTTGAATCGCATTGTAGTTATACAATTTTGCACAGTAAAATTTTTTATAACAAAAATGTGGGTAGACAATTACAGTTTTTCGAGTTTGACCACTAAAACTGACGATGATGAAACTAATATAAAAAATTAAGTCAATTGCCCTATTGAAAAAAAAAAACAATGTCGAATAAAATGATAGGCTGCTCTGGTTCTCACGGCCTCAACTCGTGATAGGTATCCCATCAATATGTTTTGACTCAAACCTTATTTTATAAGTTGAATCATGTACTGTATCTTCCATTAGCCTAAACATTTGTGCTGTACTGGTTAATCGCAGCGTTGTTATTGTATTTTTATTACTAATATTATGTTATCGCTTAGTTCGTTAGCAGCGAGTGCCAAACTTATCGGGCAGTGTTTGAGGCCGGCGCTCACGACCTGTTTATATTATATTTTAATTTATTGACATCAGTAAAAATTTAATTTATTTTAGTTTTCAAACGCACATAGAAAAGTTCTAGGCAATTCAAATTAAAACTTTGTATAAGACATCGCTTAAATAATATTATTGAACCCAAAAAAAATATGATGACTTTATAATGGTACGGTATTCACGTACTAGCGTGATAATTACCATTCCATTATAAATGAATAGGCATAAGAAAATTACATTTTCAGTTCTTGCATAAAGCGAAATGTCAGAAAGTCAAAACAATTATTGTAAATTAATGTCAATTGCCTTTTAAAAGTAAATATTACTTTGTGTTCCGGAAGGCACATTAACAGCAGTTTCCACTGGTGTCTAAATACACTGTCTTCATAAGGGTTGTGGGGGCTCCGAGTGTGACACCCGCCAGTGAACTTTACCCCCTCCCCGCCCCCGCCCCCCAGACATCCCCTGCAATAATACGAGACCCTGGCTTAAGTCTGAATAATGTCAGACAGGATGAAGATAAACAGAACAAATTGGTTATTTGAAAATCAGCAGTTAGAAGAAATATAAAATTACATTTGTATACTGGTGTTCCTCGCGAATCCACCCGCGTGGACTTGTAATAAAATATGGACCAGTCTTTAAAGCTTCCAAACATGAAAGGTATTATCAAAATATGTCCAGTAGATTCTGCATGATGTTCAAACAACAAACAAACCGACACTTTCGTAGACCCGTGTCGTATCTACAAAATAGCTACTTTACAGGAAAGCATCCGATCGCCATCCGTCGTTATCCTCCTAAGCACCAACAATTCTTGCTAACGGTCAGTATCGCTGAAACACCAGCCGGGATTCACTGTTCTACGTGCCTTTCGAAACACGAAGAAGTCGTAGTAATGTTAGCGTGCCAGTCGAGGATCGAAGTCGAGACCTTTCGATTCTCGGATTTGGGACGAGGCCACTGTGTCACCATGAGTCTCATGACATCATATTTTGTGTTATCGCACGGAGTATGTATTGTATAATAATTCCGAGTTGGCGGCTGGCTCGTGAGTGTCGGCCATTTTAGTTTATTGCTTCGATTGCTTGATAACAGTGTCGGTAACTAGCGTGGTCTACATTAACCGCTGGTCAAACCGTTTGTAGTTAGTCGTACGTAATCAATGAGATAAGATTTTATTGAATCTGTAATATTTTAACAAATATATTTAATGTTTTTATAACATGGTTGTTTTATTGATAAACTATAGACACTGAACTGCTATCTTCAAATTGAATACAATTTATATCGTCTACAAGAAGTACAAAAGGAAATAAGACACCCTAAGGGTACATACTCTATTTAGTATTCATGTATTGTATTTTACTTTTATTGTATTCGTCTGTTTTGTATCATATATTTATGTATTTGTATTGTATCTATTCGTGTATTATATAAGCTCTAAATAAGCGAGTGTTATATACTTCTCCGCTGCGCAATTTAAAAACAAAGGGAATTTTTTATTATTTTTTATTAACCTAGTAAATGTCTATTGAATATGCTGACTCTCGTAGTTCTGTAACGAATAGAAACCAAGATACATTTTTCTTACAGCCGTAGGAGATAGAAAGAGCAGTACAAAAACAGGTTTTGGACTATCCCGTAACATTTCATTGAGAGCATTTACTGGGTTTTTAAAATGCGTAGCCGTCGTTTATTTGACATCAGATACTCGTCTACCTTACATGATATTATGTAAAAACCATCTAAAGGTAGACTGGTAGAAAAGGCTCCAGGCATTAAGTCCACCCATATGCCATTAGTGTATGAAGTGTAAGTAATAAATTTGTAATATCCTATAATAATCAATAATGGTTCAGTTTTATTATAGTTGTATTTCATTGGGATGTAAAAATATAGTTTCCGTCTCCGTCACGCTGTTGGTAACAGACGACGGAAATAAATTATTGTTACGAAAATGCCGTTTGCGTGACGAAGATTATTTATTTAATTACGACATTCCAAACACGTCGATAAGCAACAATCCCAATTGCAGAAACAAACCAAACTCAGTAGCCGTAGACGTCGTAATAATTATTGAAAGTCTTCCTCTTATATCCGCTTCGAATCGTACACCGTATCGCAGTTACTAATCAACTCTCCTCCCCGCGAGACGCGCAGACTTTTTATACTAGCGCTTGTGCTCTAATAATTTCTAGGGCATTCTAAACATTTCGATGTCATAAGTCATTTTGATACATAAGTACTTAGTAGTGTTAGATACATCTCGGGAGTGGGTGCATATTGTGTCCTTGAAACCCGGAAATATCGACCTTGTGGTACAAACATTAAGGCTCATATTTCCGAGCACACGCATTCCTTATGCATCTTTAGTTGTTGTTTACGGCCAAAGTAATTATTACACAATATTGAGAGGTGGATCATTCTGGAAAAAGATGTACCTATTTTACGCCGACTACCAGGCGCCTTACGTAACAATATGAAGGATTTCATACTAGCTATCTAATCCTCATGTGAATCAAGGCACCAAGCCCATTTGTTTTGCATTCTAAATTATTAATGCTCAAGGTATCTACATTTTGGAAAAAAAATCAATATTAGCTAATTGGGGTCTACCCAAAAGCGAAAAACATGATAAGCTGTCTAGGAGACAAAAACGTTTGGGGACCTTTAAATAGATGAAGTGTACTATACTGGCCAAAGTATCCAGGGATTAAGGCGTCTTTACTAATATTTTTTTTGGTACTAAGATTAAATAAAATTTCGAAAATTGAATATTTAAAACGTTTCCCTAAGTCTAAACTTCGACCTTACGTAACTAGGTAATAGTGACATTCATCCCCAGCCCATATACAACCCCATTACAAGGGCACGGACCTTCCCTTAGAGAGAGGAATTAGGCCGTAGTCTACCGCGCCGGCCTGGTGCGTGCTGGTAGACTTCACACACGCATGCAGGCATGCAGGTTTCCTCACGAAGTTTTTCTTCTCCGTTGAGTACATTGGTGTCTACAATGTAGACCGTACATAAGTTTGAAATAACCCAGTGGTACGGGATCAGATCGAACACGGGATCTTTTCGATCGCGGCTCGTGTTTAGTACCACTTAACCATCGATGTACTATTTTTTATTACCCCGACCAATCAATTAATCGGCTTCTGCTATTATTGCAGGGAGTGTCGCTGTAAGGTAAGTTACCCATTGTCGACTTACGTCAGCCCTGTGACTCCTATAATCCCTGCGACGGAATCATTCGGACACAATTTGGTTTTCATTGTTTTACTTGCACGTTTAAACTATATTCTGAGACCCCGACGTGATGAGCGCAATTTAACGTGGAAATCAACTCGAAATCAGACCACTAAGGACCTAACCTAACTTTTTAATTATAACCTACCGCATGAAATAATCTCTCGCAAACCCAGAAACACATTTATTGAATTCATAATATTAGAATAGATAATAAGTACAATAAAATAGTAAGTATGCGGATAAATTTATCGTTAAAATTTATAGATTATGATAATATATACAGAAATAAAATAAATTGAAGACGTTACAAATGTATTTTTAATAGATTGTCTGCTAGCTAAGCTATCAACCATTCCTTATCGCCTGCTGATAATTTCTCATTATATTAATGCATTATATACCTATTCTTGGTAATAACTTTACTGTCAATATGATATTAAAAAAAACGTAAGGGGAATTATCTTTAATTAAAATTTTACACATTTGATAATGTAAGTAGATACGTTTCCGCGAAGGTCGTAGCTTAATCAGCTTTTGCATTCATGCCCGATCTCGTTAACGCTTAGATACCTCTAAGCATTTTAACAACTGGTTTCAGAAAATCCGACATCGGCCTACCTACTATACTACCTAATCTTCACCAAATCCAGGAGCTTAAGTTCATTGTCCCTCACCTTTTATTGAATGGGATGAGTTAAATGGAAAAAAGGTGCTTTGGGTTTTATTTTTTTGACAGAAGATCAATTTTCTGCGCTCGACTATTTCGGCTGACGACGTATCACTCACAGCACCTTAAAGCCGCCTCTTTTTAGTCGCGGATAAAATCTTAAAATCGTTCCCAATTCTCTGCGACCAACTGGGAAAGATGTGGGAGTATACCTCACTAAAAACTCCCAGTGCTTTGAGTGGAAATCTAAAAACTCTTCTGAGAGTCGCATGTGGCGCTCTTCTATGGAAGAGCAACGATGCGCCATAGCGCATCGTTGCTCCTGCCGCTTTATCACTTTGAGGGCGGAAAGCGCTTCCTAATCTCTCCAGCGTACTTGTGAACCCAGTCAAAAACACTCGCATTCATATACATCAGTAAATTCAAGGGCGGCAAAGCACTCTAGGACCGTCACCACCTCAAAAAACACATCTCGCTGTAGGCTGTTGGTATACTTAACTTCTATTGCAGTAATCACGCAGTCTAGGAGCCTTAAGTGGCACCCCGTAGGTGACCATGGATCGCAAGATATACATGCTATAGGCATAAAAGATGCGAAGTCTTCTATGNGCGGCAAAGCACTCTAGGACCGTCACCACCTCAAAAAACACATCTCGCTGTAGGCTGTTGGTATACTTAACATCTATTGCAGTAATCACGCAGTCTAGGAGCCTTAAGTGGCACCCCGTAGGTGACCATGGATCGCAAGATATATATGCTATAGGCATAAAAGATGCGAAGTCTTCTATAGGCCCCCGAGATTGGGAAACAGTGTGTGCAGAGCACTAACTACTCTTTCAACCCAAAAGACTAGACGCCCGAAGTGCTCCTCGAATCTTTAGCAACTGTCTAGGACAACGGTCCAGGCATTTCATATACCGCCTCGTCTGGTACATAAAAGGTACTCTGTGGTCTGGACTAAGCCAGTCCGGAGGCCGGTTCTTTATTCGTCGTCAATTTTTGGAACCATAGCACCACGATTTTATGAGGCACTATTTTCAGAAATAAGTAGATCTTTTCAATCAATGTGACTCTACAAGCCTCGTGATTCTATCAAAGGTGTACGCCCTATTCCACAGAAAAGGTCCAACGNAAGGTACTCTGTGGTCTGGACTAAGCCAGTCCGGAGGCCGGTTCTTTATTCGTCGTCAATTTTTGGAACCACAGCACCACGATTTTATGAGGCACTATTTTCAGAAATAAGTAGATCTTTTCAATCAATGTGACTCTACAAGCCTCGTGATTCTATCAAAGGTGTACGCCCTATTCCACAGAAAAGGTCCAACACATATTCCTATGGAACACTGCAACGCATTTCCAATATATCCTACCATATTGTCCCATTTTCCTTCCTTTTTATTTTGTATTTTTTTAATTATTCTATTTTATACAATTATAAAATTGTTAATGTCAAATTTTAAAAAATCAAAGATATTTAATAACAAAGTACTCGGATCGACTAATTAAAGGCTTCTGAAACCAAATCCGTTGATGTTTATTTGTTTGTTCGAGCTTTACGCAAAAACTAGCGGGTAGATTTTAATTAAACTGTTACAGTCTTTTAAAGGCACTATTCCGACTTAATTAATGCGGCATGTTTCATCAAAATCGGTCCTGTAGAATTGAAGATACAGCTTGATCCCTGTTTTAGTAGCCGCCGTTAAAGTACGAGAGGTCAAGTAAAAGTGGTTCAAGGCTTTTTATATAAATCTATGACTGTGTCGGGATTTCCCATGTAGCGGAAAACCGACATTCACGCGATCTAAATATTCTATTGTATTGTATTCACATATTATTATTAGTATAATAATAATATGTATACATATTATTATTATACTAATAATAATGTTTAAATAAACCCGCAGGGCAGCTTGTGGCGAGCTGTTGGGTATAGCGAACCCACGGACCCGAATCCCGGGGGAAGGTCCTGTTCTTCGTCTCCGGCTTGCCTTAACCGGCCGGCTAGAGTGAAAACTGAAGAGGAACAGATCTT
>WUAW01017237.1:20135-31278 GCA_017165845.1 Thaumetopoea pityocampa | reverse complement strand
TTTTTCATTCATAATTGCCAAATTTTTCTCTTCGTAATACAATAAAAATTTGAATCATCTTCATCTAAATTGTTTTATTTTGTTTTAGAAAACAAAGTCCTTGTTGAAAAACCCTATATATAAAAAAATAGTAGCCGAGCAATGGCGACAGGCTGGGTTCTTATGCCATTTGGGGCCGAATTAGTTGGACGAAATTTTGTTGTATATCCAGTAGTACCACAAGTATAAGTTACAACGATTACTTAGGCAGTAAGCATGTTTTTGGAGGGCGCGAAAATATTTTAGCCTACATTAGGCATTGCGTTCCTGCGGACAAAATCCTCGTTGGCCACTGGTCGAACGTGAGCGCGTCACTGTGGCGTCCGCTAATGTACATATGTTACGAGCGAGATAACACAAGTTCTGTCAATACATTTTCAACGTTACACGTAGTGCAACAAGATCATTATTGAATCGGTGCTTACAATCCGTTATAATCGGTGTTTCTTAGCACCTGTCTGCGCCAATGAAGAATGTCGATGTAACTTATTTTTTTGGTACTAGTCTCTACGTTCACATCTGCCTAAGTCTTCAGGATTAATGGATGTGAGACGTTTTTATTTATTTTATTTTGATTAAAACTATAGAAACAACTCGATCCCTCGATTTATATTTATATGTCAACGTGTCGTGGTTCAAGCTCCGTTCATACGTATACCGAACATAGTATAGAATCTATTCCGATACACATGAATTTAAAACAAATTTTCCTATTGAATGCCAGGTCTTATACGGACACAGTATCTAAGTTTACTAAGTAGCCATTTTAATAAGTAATTTATTAGTTATTTATTAGCCCTTTAGGGGCTTGAATATATGTCAGTCACTAATCGTCTTATTTCATCTTGAGAAAGTCTTCACTTTTGTAGTGTTTCAATAATATACTGTTTATATTTTGTAAACTTCCCTGATCACTAACTATCCAAAGTTAGGGCCCTTTCCTCAAACTAAATTAGTTTGAATATCACTACTTAACACATTGGAATGTTTGAGAATCTCTTGAAAAAAAATGAGTTAAGACACATCTTTATATGATGGCTGTGAGAATATAGGGGTTGACTGATAGGGGATCGCCAGTAGTCAGTCTTTGTTGAGAAAGAGTGTATGCCATCATTACTTAATTAGTCTTAGGACACCGTGTTGTTTTATTGGCGAATTGCATGATTTAATATGTAATTATTAAATCGAATTACATATTTTCAAGAAAAATATTTTAGGAAATAGAAACATAATAATATATGTAGATTTTTTAAATATAAACAACTTTGTCTTTATCTATCGTTCAGAATATTATTAATAGGTATATTTCATTTTTTATATGTTATAGAAAAGTAATAGAGATGTACCCTTACTTTAAACAGACACATTTGCTTAGATACGGCAAATTTAATAATATTCGCCAACAAACACATACACAACCCATACTTTGAAGACAATCAATGTCAACAAAAAATAGTTTCAGCATTCGACACTAAGTAGAAAGGGGGCGCCGTGATTCGCCGTGTATCTGTACTGGGCGCTGTGCGCTGCGTGCCTCGCGCTGCGCACTGATTTTCAGCCACTGTACGCTACGTACCCGACAGCGCGCAGAGTGCTTGGCGACGGGCCGCGCGCACGTATCGCCGTGCGCTGTATGTCAGTGGGCGCGCCCTGCGAGCCGGCCGCCGAGCGGCGCGCGCCGAGCGCGGGGCGCCGCGTGCCTTGCGCCGCAGGCGGTGCGCGGGCGGGGCGGCCACTCGTCAGTTGAACAGGTCGGCGGGGAAGCTGCTCACCTCCGCCTGCTCCACGACGGGCGCGCCCTCCACCGTGTACGACACCCGTATCCGTAGCCGCAGCGGAGACTGGAACACATTCAGTCAATAAATGACGGCGAAGTACGCACACCTACTGTCTGTAATATTCGATATTTTTTTTTGTATTGAATTTGGGTAAATCTTTGTTTTTGGTTGCGCGTAGCTTATACTATTATAAAATTGAGCATATTTATTCCGCAGTTACAAAAAAAAATGATTTAAAGATTACTTTTTGGAATTTTGTATAAAAGACCAAAGTATGTCGATAGATTTATTATAAAATGCTTTTAATAACTTCAACTTTTATGTGTATTGTATACATTTAAATGTACTTATTTATAATAGAACATCCAAGAAACTGTGGGTGAGGATGTAGACCTCTAGCGAGGACCGGTGGTCTCGATTCATTTACCTGCGACATGCCGACGCGTCTCTCTTTCCGTATGAAATTAGATAATTCCGTAAAAGAAATCAGTAACCAATTTCTTTTGAGATTTACTCATTCGCTTGATACTGGAAAGTTATACACAGTTGAAAAGAAATTTGAAAATGGAACACGTTTTAAAACGTTTAAAAAGTTTGTTCGGAGTTAATCGGCCGGAAATTTGTTCGTAGCAAAGGAAAATTCCTCGCGATGTTCGTGTTAGGATAAATCCTAAATAAATTAAGACAAATCCTAAATGAATTAATCTTAATAAATTAAGACTATAAAAAAAAGTTTTAAAGCCACAGGAATTTTTACAATTTTTAGCCATAATTTTCGGTGATTCTGCTTGTTCGACGTTTTTTTTCATATAAGAGGGGGTAAACGGGTCACCCGATGGTAAGTGATCACCGCTGCCCATAGACACACGCAACACCAGAGGAATCGCAGGTCTGTTGCCGGCCTTTAAGAAAAGCATAGGTTTGTTACATGAAGGTCCCCAAGTCGAATCCGTTTGAAAAAACTGCCGCTGGGAGCTCATTTCACAGGATGGTGGTACGCGAAAAGAAATTGGGCGAGGAACGCATGGTCACCAGCTAGTTTTTAATTGATTTGCTAAAAGAAATTTAGTTTTTAATTTAAAGAGGAGGGAGAAGCGATGAATATGAGGCGAACTCAGGTCGGCCACCAACCGCGGTTATTCAAGAAAATACTATTTTATAATATTATAGATACAGAAAATTTAAACACAATTGAAAAAAAGAATAATAGATGTCTACAACTAGAATCAAAAAGGGTCAATCTGAATGAAGGTCGGCGCTTACCCTGGACGGGTTGGTGACCTTGAGCACCTGTGTGATTTCACCGTGCGGCGGCAGCACCGTCCCGGACGGCGACATCATGTCCAACTGGAATGTCTGCAAGCGAACGAGCGAGTTAAACGATTTGATCACTCAACATGAATTCTTTCAAATTATAATCTACATATATGTATTCACGCCATTTTCCCTGGTTTTCTGGAGGGGAATCGAACCCCGGTCTCCCGCATGACAGGCGGAGATACTGACCACTAGACTACCGAAGAATTGGGCCAGACAGAGACCACTTCTTTTCACTTGCTACGAGTAAAGTGGCTATCCATAGTGCACGTTCCACCCTCGTCGGAAATGACACGTGTCGGGTGGGAAACCACGACGCCATTTTTATATAGTTCAAAAGTATTAAAATTTTTCATTGCGTTCTCACAAAAATTCTTCCTTTTTGCAAGTAATATGGAATTTAGGAAAAGGGTTATAGGATACTACTACCTCGGAAGGAGTAGGAAGAGACAGTAGTAGCTCGGGGGGCCGGGGTCGGTTACCGGTCTATTTGCCAGGGAGGCTAAAAAACTAAGTACTTCCCGAGCTACCCTGATTAGAGTGATATTATATACAACAACGCGATGTTACAGGCGTCATTCACACACGCGGGCGCCGCGTGTGTAAAGGGCGCGCGTACCACGTAGTCACCTTGGGCACGGCGGCCTGGAACAGGAAGTCGGTGAGCGTGACGGTCAGCGTGGTGCGCGCGCGCATCGTGAGCGCCACGCAGTCGCCGCCGGCGCGCGCCGCGCCCAGCACCACGCGCAGCGCGCCCCGCTCCAGCGCCGTCACGGTGCACAACTCTGCGCACACGCCGCCCCACACACACATACATAAAGCTATTTTTTATAGTGAAAACTTTAAAGTAGAAAATAAAAAATTAAATTAAATAATAGGAAGATTATTACTGTTATATGGTTTTTATACCATGTTACATCACCCCGTTATTTCATCATCAGCATCACAGAACTACTTTTTAAAACATTTGGGATATTTACTCAAAATGGTTTGCCTTTCTTTTATACATCAAAAGAGCATTAGATTATACTTTCGTTGCCGATCACGCGTCAGAGCGTGATGTAGAACTAACGTTCAGAAGCCAGCCGCGCGCTTGCCTACTGTATACTACATAAATGGCCTTCCGAGAAAACCCATTTCTATTCACTTGTAAATACTCCTTGATGTCTTGTTTCATTCAACGAAAAAGAAAAAAAATTCTGTTAATGTCGCTGTGCGGCGCCGGCACAATAATAGAATTAGTAAAGCGATGTACCTGGGTGTATATTGGGCAGCAGCGTTATCGTGTTATTCAATCCAAATCTACTGCGATCTCTAAAACCCTTGCCAGGCGTGCAGATTATGGCAAATCCCTCCTTTTTATGGCGAACCGGTCTTTATTAATGCTAGAGGCCGGTGTCCAGTAGTGGAGCGCTAAGGGCCGATGGTGTAGTTAGTACGAGTACCTCCGCTCGGCGCTGCTTGTGTCGCGGGCGGCGCGAACAGCCCATCCAGGAGCAGCGCGGCGGGCGCGGGCGGCGCGTGAGCACCCGCCGTGTTACTATTGGTGGCGGCGCCCGTCGACGACAGGTCCAGGCCGCTCAGAAGGTCCAGGATATCCTAACGGAAACAAACGAAACATTAGTTTTTTGAATTTTCGCGATTTAAACTTGTATTTATAGATTACTACGACAGATTGGTGCAGAGGCAGTGCTTTCTGTGCCAATTGCTCCCGGGTTCGTATCCTGGTAGAGACAAACTTTGTGTGATGAGTAAGAATATTTGTACTAGTCATGGATGTTTATCTATATATGTACTAGCTTTTACCCGCGGCTCCGCCCGCATGAGTGTCGGTTTTCAGCTACATGGAAAATTCCGACAGAATCATAGATTTATATAAAAAGCCTAAAACCACTTTTACTTGTCCTCTCGTACCTTAACGGCGTCTACTAAAACAGGAATCAAGCTGTATCCTCAATTCTACTGAACCGATTTTGATGAAACATGCCGCATTACTCAATTTGGAATAGTACCGTTAAGAATGTAATAGCTTAACTAAACTCTAACAGCTGTTTTTTGCATGAAGCCCGAACATACAAACAGACAAACATCGATAGATTTCGCTTCAGAAGTCCTTAATTAGTCGATCTGAGGAGTTCGTTTTTAAATATCATTGATTTTTGAAAATTCGGCATTTAACAATTTTATAATAGTATAAGATTAGTATTTATCTATATAAGTATATTGTTGTTTAGTGCACAAGACACATGGAATCCTATTTTGGGGCTAGAACAATATATGTGAAAAAAAAATGTGTCCACTAGGTTTCACCCGCGGCTCCGCCTGCCCAAATTTTTTTTAAACTGAGTTCAAAATGCTGATAAAGTGACGTACGTTGGTGGTGTTGTTGTTGTTGGCGGCGGGCGGGTGCGCGGGCCGGTGCTCCACGTCGCCGTTGGTCAGCGGGTCCGACCCGATGATGAGGTCCAGCAGCGCGTCCTGCACACGTGACATCCCGGTGCGTTACGTTACACTCATGTTGTTCACACGTACATCAACCTCCGCAGTCCATACTCGTTCATACTAAAGGGGCATGAACCTCGCTTAACCAGGAGGCGGGTTAAGACGTAGTCTACCGCGCTGGCCTAATGCAGGTTGGTAGACTTCACACACCCATGCGGACATGTGAGTTTCCTCACGAAGTTTTCCATCTCCAGTAAGTACGTTGGTATAATAATTGATTAGTGTAATATAGCCTGGCAAAAATATTCAGAAAAGAAACTAAAGATATTCTTTCATAGCAACACTTTATTTTAAAACAGAAAAGCGTAATTTTATTTGGTCCCAAAGATACTATGTCAAAAGGATGTCCCAAAAAATGTAAATCCTAAATGGTTTTGTAAAATAAATAACTCAAGTGACACACTTTTCTACATACTTTTTTTAGTCTTATTTCATTTAAAAAAGTTATGTTAGTAATTGAAAACTGCTCGGATTCTGCGCAAATTGTTCGTTACAAATCGACAGCAGTAAAGAACAAACGGATACCTACAAAATCATTAGTTTTTAAGAGAGCGTTAAATAACACGAAGATGTTATAACTTCGTAAAAATAGGCGTAGTTATCCTTATATACGCGACAAAATAATACAAAAAATAAGATGCTTTTTATGAAAAAATATCAAAATGGAGTTGTGTTTGCTGCCGTCGAAATGTGATGCACACAATTTTGGTGGAATCACAGTTCTCTATCGACGACATTATCAATTGGATCTTAACGTCGATAATACTCAATGGACACGGTTCATATTATTTATTATCAATATTGGGTTAAAGCCCCTCATCAGACTCTCCTGGTGAGGACCAGGCGTTATTTAGGAGATTTCAAACTATAGTTGACCAAGTTGATCCAGTGGGAATCAGTGACCTTATTGGAACAATCCTCACCTTAGAATAATTTAAGCAAGCATTGCAGACTTTTAGCGTAAACGATGAGGCAGGTGCTGTACCTGGTCAGGCTTGTGGTCGGGGCTGGCGTCCGAGAGCGCGTCGGGCTCGTGGTCGCTGTCGTCGCGCGCCTGCCCGGAGGCCGGCGCCTCCATCGGCGGCATCCGCTCCAGTAGCGCCGGCCGCAGATGCGCATAATTCCTGTGACATAACATCACCCGTGAGAGAGGCCTACGACAAGCAGCGGACTTTAACCCAATAATCTTTTTCAATAAATAGCTGGGGAGGGGGGAGGGGGGCAAGAATTTATAATAATCTCCACGTTTGGCAGACATTTTGGTGTTTCTTTCATTGAATCGCAGAATCGGACTGAAGTCCACTTCTTATTCATCGGTATTTTTCATGAAAAAGGGGAAAAGAGAAGAATTTGTTGCAATCTACACGTTTGTTCATTGACTCGTAGAATAACTCCGCTGTCAGTTACCCAGGTGTAGGTCGCACGAATACACTGTACGAGTTCCACGCACCAGATAAATGCATGAGAGCGCTGCACACGATTTTGGTCCAAATTTCACCTTGATGTTGACTTGGTAAATGGTGACTGATGTTCAAAATGTGCAACGGGACTCAACTGAGTGTTCATACTAAAATAAAACTGTAATGATTGTGTGGACATTATTAGCGAAGCCTATGTCCAGCAGTGGACGTTTGTGGGCTGATATGATGATAATTGTTATAGATCAGGTATATTTCATTACGGCCCTAAATGCAGATCTATGTAGACAATGAATTATCCCCTTATGTCAGCCCCATACATTCACAGAAACCGTGACTGGTGGAACGTCCCCCATCACTTGACCCACCTGTAAAGTTGCGATAATTCGACTCCTCGCTGCTGCAGCTCGATGTGTATGTGAGATCCAAACGTGTCTATGATCACTCGTATTTTACTGCAACAAACAATATCATGGTGAGCATTTCGGAAACGGTGCTAGTCTGGCAACTCTTTGTGTGGTACAATCTCATAATTAATTGAGTCACTAAAAGAATTGTTTTATCATCATCACCAGCCCGTGCAAGTCCACCACCGGACATGTCCAGTAGTGAACTCCATGGGCCCATGAGCCTGCTCCTTAATAGAAAGGATTTACCATAATCTCTGCGTTTTGTAGATCACAGTAAATTTCGATTGAATAACAGGATGACGCTGCTGCCCATTATTTGGTAGATCACATAGCTGGTTCTCGCAGCACCCACGCGAAGATATAGAGTGACGCTATTATGCCGGCGCCAAACAGAATTGTTTAATAAATTTAACATTTTTCTCAAAAAATTATTGGTTGAAGCTTGCAGATTCTCTCGTAATTATGTGACAGTTCACAGCCAATGTAATATCCATGGTATCATATTTATCTCCCTTTTTACAATTCAAAAATTGCTGACTCATTCCGCCGCATAGATGGCACTGATACAGACGAGTACGTTGTAGGTTTTTGTACTCAGAAAAAATCACTCGGCGCCTTTCTATTGGCCCTGTGCCGAATACATGGAATGTCGTATCTAAATTTCGAAGCGATCTACTCATCAGTTGAAACGTGAAGAGTTATATGAATTATAACACTTTGGTGGACTGAATATCTTAATAATTAAAATAATCATACTAACTCGAGGCTGGGCTGCGTGGTGAACCTGGTGGACAGCTTGGCGAGCGACAGCAACAGGTACTCCTTGGTGGTGATGGACAGTTGCGTGGACCACAGCAGCTTCTGGTAGATGTCGATCACGTACTCCTCGGACGGCCGCACGAAGTCGTCTGCATCAAACACGGGTGCATATGACGTTATTTCTCTCGATCTCTATTTGTTATACATAAGAGTAAGATACAGAATATATAGAATTACTTGACTTTTTTTGAAAAAGAAAAAACCTATTATTTACAATTTAAGATGGACAAAATTATAAGAAAAAATGGTCAGATAATTGAATAGTTTGTATATTCAACATATAAAAACGACCTCCATATAAACATATCGTTAAATTTGTTTAATTGGAGTAAGCAGTGATAGCGTATTGGTATGAGCATACAAGTTGGAATGCAAGGCACACACCCGTGACTTTTGAAAATCATGTGCATATTATTAATTTAATAATTAATTATCACTCGCTTCAAACGGTGATGGAAAATATCGTGAAGAGACCCACAGGCCTGAGAGATGTTCTCGGCGGCGTGTGAAGCTGTCGCACGCATTAGGCCAGCGCGGTGGACTGGGGCCTAACCTCTCTCATTCTGAGAGGAGACCCGTGCCCTGTGGTGGGACAGTAGAAGAGTTGTTGTTGTTGTTGTTGATGATGATGCTGATGATAAAGAATAGTATAATTCAACAATTAATTTCAAACCAGAGTAATGTTGCCAATATGCAGAAAACAGCCACATGGCATTTTTCCCATAAATAAGTAAAAACACAGTACACAAAGTAAACACAGTTTTACACACAGCACTGATAATTTCAACATCGCGGAAAGATGTTTATGTCGAAATCTCAATTAATCTCCGTCGATCTCAATTTAACTGAGATACGAGTTAATAAGTAGGGGAGACCGGGGCAAAACAGGGTTCGGGGAATGCGGAGTCAACGCGGTTACTTCTGAGAAGATGGAATTTCTCAGAGCACACTTATTATGTTTCTAAATCAACTTTATAACGCCGTGTCAAGAAAGCGCGGAATTGATAGACATAAATTTAGATTTTGATTTCGGAAAAAAGTTTGGAGGGACACTACAAAATAGTTTTTAGCAAAGAACAAGAGAATGAATTATCTCAATATATAAAGCCTATAAAATAAAATATGTGCTCGTTTTGCCCCGTAACATTTCCCATTTTACCCCGATCACGGGGCAAAATGGGAATTTCCGGTTACTCATTGTTGTTGCTAATTACGAAATGGTTAAACAATTTAGCCGATAAATCAAATTGATTATATAAAGTTTAATAACATATGTATGTTGCTTTGCAAGTTAATTATTTTTTAATAGAGTTTAATTTTCTCTGTGATTTTTTTCTCTTAAGTATCCCGTTCTGCCCCGGTCTCCCCTAACCGAACTGTATATATCGATAGAAAAATGCTTATAACTTGGTTTGTACCTTTTCCCTACTTGAGTACTTTCTGCATGACTAACTCCAATTCACACATTTTGTAAATGCTTACCGACACCGTCCTCGTCGACCATTGAAATAGCGTTACTCGCTTCCGACACCAGCAGGTCGCCGTATTCACCGATAGTCCACGCAGCGACCTGCACGGGGTTAATGTGCAAATTAATATGTTGGGAAACGTGTATAAATTTTAATAGATTAGGCATCTTCAGCCAAATCAACTTGGAAACGTTTTCGCGTTTGTAGTAGTGTACGTCGTACGGTCAGCAGATAAATAATGAAACAAATACTTTTTGTATTTTAATTTTATACGTAGATATTTAATATTATACATATTAAACTTAATTTAATATATGTAACTATGTTCTAACGCTACTTATAAGCGACTGATACGAGAGTGCGTGGCAAGTGGTGCGAACTGGTTTGCAAACGCAAAGACGTTTTCAAACTGATTTATCTGTCTATGCTTATCTAGCACTGGTTGAAGTCTGTTAAAAATATCATACTTCGTTTATTTCTTTACATATCACATGGGGGGGACTTAATGCCTGAGGCATTTTTACCAGTCGACCTTTAGATGGTCCTTTAGGTGCAGTATCTGATGTAAAGTAAATGATCATGAGACATTTGCTCATCTATAGCTTATATACGAGTAATAAACTAATAGATAGATGTTATACATGAATACATAAATATAGGATACAAAATTTCTATTAAATTCGGGCTAAACAGATTTTTTCAATGACTCAAAACGGAAAGTCAACTTTAAAATACAGGGGGTAGACAAAAGAATCTAAACACGCTGCATACAGGACACGTAAGTTTGGCCCTCCACTGTACAGCACGTGTTGCAGTTGCCGATCGTTTGTTGTTTTCAATGCGTCATGTGGACCTTCCTCTTCCGTCAGCAGTAACCAGTTCACCTGTGAGTGTCGTGGTGTGAAAGTGGTGCGGTGAAATGGGCGACCTGACATACTTCCAAAGAGGCATGATCGTTGGTGCCCGTCTGGTCGGAGCTTCAGTGGCAACAGTGGCGAACGTTGTGGGGGTATCGAAAGGCACTGTGTCCAATGTCACGAGGGCATACACAATTCATGGTCGTCGTAAACTACGGGCTAATCGCCCTCGTGTTTAGGAAAAGTTAGTAGCCCCTGTAGTGCGGATTAATATAGACTGAGGATGAATATAATGCGAGTATAGTGAGCATAAGAGTATAGTGGTACAGTACCTGCACCAGCGGCTGCTTCTCCGTGGCGTCTGCGGACAGGGCGGAGCCCTCCAGCGAGCTCCAGAGGCGCATGGCAGCGTACGCCTGCCGCTCCGCCGGCGCCGACGACACGATCTGCAGCGTGCTCGACACCGTGTCGTCACGCAGGTAGTTGCCCGCCTGCAACACAACGTTGTGGATAAGTGAACATTGGAGGGAGATC
>WUAW01017237.1:176-13548 GCA_017165845.1 Thaumetopoea pityocampa | reverse complement strand
TGTGAAGATTACATCTAACTATGGAAATTTGCGTACGCCAACGTAGACCCCCGTCGAGTCTCCCGTGGATCCGTGGGAGTCCACCTGGACCACTTTGGGAACTAAGGCTTTAGCGCGTTCTCTGAAAAGTGTGACACCAAAATTAAATATGAAGTTTTTTTAAATGAATTTCTACCAATTTATAACGTCAATAACTTACACAGTGCGCGTGTCATTTATATCAATGTTATTTTCTAATCTGTTCAGGTGTAAACATATAAAGGAGTAGGAAAACTCGATGAGGTAACCTGTATTACCGTATGGGTGTGTGAAGTCAATCAACTCGCACTAGGCCAGCGTGGTCGACCACGGTCTAATTCTCCCCCTGATTTGGGGATGTCCCTGCCTCTGTAGTGGAGATGAATGTGGAGAGGAGATGATGATGTACCATAATTCACGGCGGTTTTGTACTACTCATGCGACTGCCGCGGTTGGGCACAGTCCCGTGAAAGGGACGCCGAGTGCAAGTACCACATACCCGTCTCTAACAGTGCCCTTGATACGACGGAATGCGTTAAGCATTTTCTATTCGCAAAAAGATCTCATCAGCATCATCATCTGAGCCCAAAGATGTCCACTACTGAATACGCCTCCCCCACGGATTTACAGAAAGATCGGTATTGCGCTGTCCTCATCCAGCGGCCTCCCGCAACCCTAACCAGGTCGTCAGTCCACCTANACGCTTCGCTTTCCAGTTCGTGGCCGCCACTCCAACACCTTGCGGCCCCAACGGCCATCGGTTGTTCATGCCCTGCCCATTACCACTAAAGGTCTAAACGCTACTTAATTTACAGACCACATTAGGTTTTATCGAGGTCATCATCAATAATAGCGTGTGGAAGTCCACTGCTGGACATTGGCATCCGCCTAAAAACGAACAGATTTGCCACGATCTCCATGATTGGCAGACGTCCTGGAGATCGCAATAGATTTTGATTGAATAACAGGTTAATGCTGCTGTGCCCATTATTCCGATACATCTCTTAGCTGTATCATCATCAAAAGATCATTATCGAGGCCATCTGAGGTTAAATTCTGTGTATAAATATTTCATTAAATCTATAGGTATGATTGCCCATATTGTTCTCAAAGCATGTCATTGTAAGACATATGAAAATAACGCGACAGCGAGCGAAAACAGCGAATATAGAGCGTTTACAGATTTCTATTGACATGATAAGACGATAGGCACACAATCCAGCCCCTCTAGCCAAGTTGACATTAGACAATTCGAAAAAAAAAGTATTGGAATGACACTTCTATTCGATAAGTCACGTGTGACTTGGCGATTAGAAGTGTCATTCCAATACATGTTTTTCCTTTCTATTTGCGATAACGATTGTCGAATGTCAACTTGGTTAGGGGGGCAGTATAGACTATTTCGCAAGCTGATAAGCGATGTATTATGTAGGTATCAGGTACTTTCAATAAACATGATACGTATCGAAACTGTCGTGAAACAACGTCACATCTCCAAAATGGCTACTTTACAGGAACAGTTTAAGGTTTTGGAGTCGCATGTCTGCATACTTTTCCCTAAATGATTTAAGTAGTAATTAATAACTTACAATTAGCATCATTGACCTAATATAGATATAGACGCAACGTGTAGTACAAAACTCACGACAAGAATGCCCACAGTTGACGTACACACATTTATAGGTACTTCTATGAATGATTAATTTAATGTCAAAGCTAGTGCTTAAAATCGCATACAATGTTAAACAGTACACACAATGTTATTCATCTGGAGTTTCATCTTTTGTCGGTAATCTCAAAAAAAAAATGTAACGGCTTATGATTATGTTTCACAAGGCTTGCCGCCTTGTGAAACAATCACTATTTATAGAACTAGATTCTGTTTGTATCAAGTGACAAAGTAGAACTGTTCAGTGTTTATACAGAACTAGCTAGAACCCGCGGCTACGCTGTGTGGTGGTGATGATAATGATTCACACCCTATCTTCACTCTCGGTGCCGTACCTACCTTTCTGCCAGTCTTGCATACTAGACCAAGACTGTTTTTTTTTTGGCAACACCATTTTAGACAGTTGTATAGATTGTTCGCATTTTGAATTCAAATGAAGGTTGCGCGTTATCGCGTAACTTAATATAACATAAATATATACATAATTTTACTGTATTATCCTTGCATAAAATTTCCCATCTAGTGTCTATTAATGTAACTCCGTGCGACATATTTGGACGCGGGATTCCTACGAATACGAGAGCGTTTTTGGCAACCCTAGTCGTAACTGCCACCGATGACATAAGGGCAGCCGGGCAGAATAAGACTCGGAAACAAATGTCAGATTCACCGAAGCGTTTTCCTTGGGGCAAGCTAAGCGCATTGTACAGATAAATAAGCTTGGATATAATATTTATACAGTGACTAAGCCAGTGGAATAAACCAGTTTGCGCTAACTACCAAGTGCCTCGCACTTTTGCATCAGTCGCTTATAAGTAGCATTAGAAGGGGCATCATGATTAAAAATTACCTTTGATACGAGTAATTGTAACTACTTAGCTATAAGAGAATTTTTAAGTACTTAGCTATAGAGTATTTATTTATTTATCTGCTGGTACATTACTAAAAACGAAGAAACGTCTTGAAACAGCCCCCCTAGCCAAGTTGACATTCGACAATCGTTATCGCTAACAGAAAGGAAAAAATGTATTGGAATGACACTTCTATTTCATAAGTCACTTGTGACTTGGCGATTAGAAGTGTCATTCCAATACATTTATTTCGTTTCTATTAGCGATAACGATTGTCGAATGCCAACTTGGCTAGGGGGGCTGATTTGGCTGTACGCGGCGTATTATATAAATTAGCTACCAAATTAAATGTAGTGAAGCATGTACAGCGCACATGTACGTGTACCGTGGACGCTCGCGGTGTAAAGCGTGACTCGCGATAAGCACATAATACGATTAATTACACGACTATCGTGTTTTTGTTCGGTTTCTACGACATTCAAAGCTATTGCTTTAATATTGTACAATCGTGTTTCATATAGAGTTTAATGTGCCTCGCATGTTACTGACTTTATTATTATTAGATAACTAGCCTTTTTCCGCGGTTCCGTCCGCGTGAATGCCGGTTTTCCGCTACATGGGAAATGCCGAAACAATAATAGATTTACATAAAAAAAAACGCGACCATTTTTACTTGAGCTCTCGTACCTTAGCGGCGGCTACTAAAACAGGGATGGATTCTATTGGACCGATTTTGATGAAACATCTCGCATTATTTAAGTCGGAATAGTACCTTTAAGATTGTAATAGTTTAACCAAAATCTACCAACTGGTTTTTGGATTTTGTTTTTAAATGTCAGATTTTAGAAAATTTTACATTTAGCGATTTTATAAATACTATAGATGGATGAATTCAAATTTATAGTATGGGTTCATCATCATACTCGGTCCATATTCATCACCAGTACAGGGGCACGGAGCTCCCCTAATCAGGAGAGTTATTAGGCTATAGCCTAACACGCTGGCCTAGTGCGGGTTGGTAGAATTCACACACTCCTGCAGGCATGCAAGTTTCGTCACGAAGTTTTCCTTCTAATTTAAGTATATTAGTGTCTATAATGTAGACCCTACATGAACTAGAAATGACTCAATGGTACGAGACCGAAATTGAACCTATGACTTTTTTGATCACAAGCCGTCTGGCACCACTAAACCAGTAAATGTAGCACAGTTAATAATAACGTATTTTTTTCAGTAAAATTTCCTATCTACAATATTTAAAGTACTTTCTATCCGGGTGGTATAATAATAGAACAGTCTGTATATGGTGTACCTGACATTTTCTTACAACACGCCGTGACATTTCACGCAAACGAATCAAAACAGTTAATAAAAAAGCTTTCATTCTCCTGGAGATGTTAATGATACAGCCCACAGAATTACAAATACGATACATTAAAATTGATTGTCGTGTAATAATTTATTGCACCAACCTTTTTGAAGTGGTTCAGGGTGTCGGGGCTGTTCTCGCACATCTCCGTGATGAGAGTGACGCCAGTGATAAGAACACCTGCAAGAGTTATTTCAAGAGAGATGTTAACAAGATCGAATGAATTAAGTGAAATAGAGGAAATGAAAAAAAAAAGAAAACATATTTTTTATTTGTTATAAATAATTTTATTATCATCCCATCATCCCCAGTCCATATTCGTCCCCCCTACAGGGGCACCGAACTCCCCTCATCAGGTGGGGATTAGACCGTAGTCACCCCGCTGACATAGTGTGGGTTGATAGACTTCATACACAGGTTTCCTCGTGAAGTTTTCCTTCTCCATTGAGTACATCGGTGTCTATAATTTAGACCGTACATGGATTAGAAATAATTGAGTGGTACGGGACCGGAATCGAATCCACTTTTGATAGCAAGTCGTGTCTGGCACCACTAGCCCACCAATGTACATATAAAAATATAAATAATTTTATATTAAGCTATAATATACACTAGTCAACACTGTGTAAAACTCCAAACAATTTTTCGAAGATAAAATCTTTAGATATTTATTTTGGTGTAATGTGAACGTATCGTAATCAAGATGTATGTACTGACCATGATTTTTCTCCGTTAACAGGCTCCTGGTCGCGGGTAGGAACATTTCCATGAGATCAGGAACTCTTCTAATGATGCGGAACGCGCAGAGGGCAGCCTTTTTCTTTATATACGCATTGGGAGACTTTATGAGGCGCTCTACCTCCGACGCCAAATCGCGGGCCATTTCTGGAGAAGCTATGGCACCGAGAGTGCACAAGGCCAGGCCGACGACGAACTGGGTGTTGCTGTTGAGATCGCTGTCGGGTAAAATGAGAAATTACATTATTGATTTAATTCCTCCATGTCCCTTTCACCATCGGTCTACTAGACGCACAGAGGGCTATCACCCCTACCTCGTAGACCTCCCTGCTGCACGGACGGAGCAATTTGCTTCCACGTTCATAATATGTGCAGCCAAAGACTGGAATAGTCTTCCTGCATCAGTATTTCCGTTTGATTATAATAAAGACAAGAGTGCATAAGTTTTTATTAAGCTAGTACGTTTTACCACCCTAGGTTACATCGGCACTTACCATCAGGTGGGATTGTTGTCAAGTACTGGCTTAAATATTGTAAAAAAATAATAATAATGAATACCCACACTGAGAAAACATGAGTGTCGTGACAAAATATTATTACTGAAGGTTTACTTAGAGCAGAGGTCCTCAAAATATTTCGTCTCGTAGGTCACTTGCCATGTTTTTGCGCATTGAGTAGACCCCCTGGTTAGCTATTACAGAACATTTGTGAATTCATTCACTTCAAATGTTTTTAACAGTTGTGCACCAGCTGTTAAATAACATAAACATGTAGTCGAAAGACGCCGAACAAATCTTGGTCGCCCAGATATTTATGTTATTAACAGCCATAGATGTTTAATAAATTGAATAACGAACCGCAGTCGTGCACCAAACGCGTGCTGTCACAATATCTATCGATTGGCGAGAAACCATTTGAGCGGTAATGAAATTGGCTGCTCGCACGAGTGCGGTGTCAACGACCCCGCCCACATCACGGCTGACGCGAATATCGTTATGCTTTAGGACGCAGAGTGGTTTCAGTGGGTGCGACAACCATATAATTGATGTACCTGGATCCTCTGCGGGCAATTCCATTGCTCTAAAAAGATGTCCATTTTTCCGTGTAATTAACTCCGCGGTGACAACCAAATAACGCAAGTTTTTATCAGTTAATTAGGCGAAACGTCCTTCTTGGACTGGCGTATCCCAGACCAGAGGAATCATCAGCTCTTCACCGTTAAGGTAATATCTAACGGCTAACCTGATGCTGGGTGTACAGTAATACCTCGACTTACGCGATCCCGGAGTTACGCGATTTTCAGATCTCGTCGATTCGTCTTTTATTTGAACATTACGCAATACGATTACTCTCGATTACAATTATTAGCAGGCTACGAGGAAATTTCACGAGCGAAAAACATCTTTGAGCCGGCAGACTACTCTGTTAGATTTTATGAAATGTAGAAGACATCAAAATAACTTCAGTTTGCGATTTTATATTTGTGTTATCTAAAATTTTATTTCGTTTTCGGCCCCAACTAAAAATAATTTATATGCGAATATTATAATACCCCGACGTACGCGAATTCAACATACGCGGTTATCGCTCAGTCCCACCTATCGCGTAAGTTCGGGGTATTACTGTATTTAAATAATTTGTGCAAGAGTACCAGGTTCAAGTGTGGCGCCGGCATAATAATAGCGTCACTCCATTTCTTTCCGTGGATGCCATAAGAACCAGCTAAGTGATGTACCAGGGAACCACGAAGATTATGACAAATCCCTCTTGTTAAGGAGAAGGCACATGTCCAGAAGTGGACTTCCTCGGGCTGATGATGATGATGTGTAAGAGGAACAAGCTTAAGCACAACTAGAGTAGTACAAAAGACCACAATCGGTTGAGTAGTCGAACCCTATGCTTTTTATACCCTAGTTAGTGATGTGTAAGAGGAACAAGGTTAAGCACAACTGGGGCAGTACAAAAGACCCCATACGGTTGAGTAGTCGAACCCTATGCTTTGCCTAGTTAGGGGCATTAAGATAAGATAAAAACAGTTCATTTTCGATTACATCATGGTGATGTTATGCTAAAGCGACTCCTGTGGTTGGCTATCGGGACAGGAGGAGGGGCCCAAGTCGTTTTTGTGGGTGGGAGCCTATCGTAATGGTGCTCTCGGTGAGGCAGAAAGCGCCAGGCATTTCCACTAGAAAAAAAATTGTATCAACGACTCGACAGTTCGCTCCGCGGTCACGACCGAATATCGTAACCAGGTTATCAGTTAATTTATGATAATATGAATTGCAGCGGCTCACACGTACTACTAGTGGATCGGTTGCTGCACACCTTAGTTTAGAGATAGAAGAATGACAAACATGTTAACATATTTAGATAATAACTGGAACCTATAGCTTCGTTCGCGATAACGTTGTTACGATGATTATGAATATTCATAGACATTGCCATCTGCATTAATATATTAAATGCTAAAGTGGTTTTGTTTGTTTGTTACAAATTCAGGACTGAAACGATTGCTTCGAAATTTAGTAGAGATATAGATGTATATGATACAAAGAACAAGCTCAGGTTATGTATCATCATCACAACTTTATAACGAGAGAAGCGGCGAGATTCAGCTAGTTTGTTGTATGTTAAATAATTTTAAAGTTCCGTCTACTAAGGTGTTTGTACTAAGGTGTTATATAATAACACATTTGTCCAAGTGATACAAATGAAATTAAGGTTTAAAAACACTAAAATGTAAAAACAACAGGATAATTCTACCGGCCATTATCCTGCTACAATTTTAGCCGGTTCTCACAGCATTCATGGAAAGATTATTATGGCGGCGCTAACAACAATGCTAACTTCACATTGAATTAATACATTTTCATGAAATGTAAACGTTCGGAACAATAAGCAATATTTAATATCTCTGATAAACTCTGCAGGTACTTCTATTCTATTACTATTGTAAAATTGTTAAATGACAAACTTTCGAAAATCAAAGATATTTAAAAATAAACTACCTAGATCGACTAATCCAGGGCTTCTGAAACCGAATCCGTCGATCTTTGTTTGTTTGATTGATCCCTGTTTTAGTAGCCGCCGTTTAGGTACGAGAGACATTAATAAAGATAAATAAAGATAGAAAAATCTGACCTGGACTGATTGATAGAGAAAAAGATGCTCTTTCACTTAGTATATATAACTCAAATTTCGCAAAATATCATTTAACGGTCTTTTCGGCAGCGTTATAGCTAGCACAAACGCACGAACGCCTTCAAGCTGGTTTATTTTTACTGTTGGCATGTTACTGATATCATTGTGCGGCCGCGCCTTGCTATTGTGCACTCATAATAGATACAGCCGATGTAAACTGCGACAATTCTATGCGGTCGCTACATAATCCTTGGTTTCATCTGGTAAATGGCGTTGCGCGCTAACAGCGTCGCTCTATAACTTCCCGTGAATGCTGTGAGATATAACGGATATATCAGGATAATATCATGGTTATTCAATCAAAATCTACTGCGATGAGAGCGAGCAAGAGAGAGAACGTTATTTTGTGAAGATTAGGGCAAATCCCTCCTTTTAAGGAGCAATTCCGTGTCTAGCGGTGGACTTTCATGAGCTAATGATGATAGATGGCGTTGCGTTATGGGCTTTTAGGGTGTGTTCACAAAATGATAGATCGTCTGTTCTAATGAATCGTAAACAGATGGCCAAATAATATGACCGTAATCAGATGGCCATATAAACGAAGAAGCTGTTGAAATTCAAATTTGAATTTGATTCTTAAAATGTCTACTTAAATCTGAACATTTTTCACAGCTTTTATATAAATTGTTTAGCCATTAAAATTTTAATCTGTATTATTTAAAACACGGCCTGTAATACAGCATAAACGCAAGCTTAAATTTAATGTAATCCGAGATTATACGGGGATTCCCTCTACCGGACGGACAGCAGACTTCGCAGCACACACGCAATCCTATTAGTTAAGTCAGACTAACGGAAGACGTAGTTGATTGGGTTAAAGCTATTTTTTTAAAATCGGCGGGTTTTCGATCTATTATTGTTTACCGCTTTTAACCACTTAGGCACGGTTGAATGTTGGGCGTTTGTCCGATTCATACCTGGCACAGGCGTATCAAAAAATAAACTACGTATTATCTGTATATTATTAACAATGTTATAAAACTATGTAAAGACAGAAACTGTGAAACAAAACAGTAAACGATCGTTTAAGTCAATGGTAAACGAGTGAGCTATTAGAGTGAGCCACTATAGTGGCGCGTCGTTCAGAAATATGACATCCACGAAAACCACTATAGTGGCGTTTCGTGCGTAAGAGGTTAAGATATATAGTTTGTACAGTCAAAAATGTCACAGGCGCGCACTCATATTTAACAACAACGATAGCTAAATCGAATATCAAAGCGCAAATTTACTTGGCTATCTCCATCACCAACCTGTTCCCCACTACAGAACACTGGTCTCCTCCCAGAATTAGGCTCCAGTCCACCGCGCTGGCCTAATGCGGGTCGGCAGACTTCACGCGCCGCCAAGAAAATCTCTCAGGCACGTAGGTTACCTCACGACGACCATACTTGGCTATCTCCATCATCGTTTGAAGCGAGTAATAATTAGTGATCACATTATTAATACGCACAAGATTCCGAAAAGTCGTGTGCGCCTTGGATTCGAACCCGAAATCTAAGACGGCATGCACGGGCATACCACTGGGACATCATTGCTTATCACTTGGTTTATAAAGAACATTATTTTAGGAAATTCTAGAAGTTTATAGAATAAGATTTTTCATCGTCTGTAATACCGGGACTAATTCAAATATGGCGGTAACGGAGTACTTACTTTTTGAGGCAATTCGTGATGAGCAGGTGCACATCCTGACGTTCATCTAACAGCAGCATCGCGCCCAAGTAGCCGACCCGCTTGTCCGTGAACCGGGGGCTGGCTATCAGCTTGAGGCACTCCAGCTGCCCGAAGTGTGCCGGGTAGCCGAGCATGTGGATGTACAGGAGCTTCGCTATGTTCCGACATCTGTTTAGGGATGAAGCTATTATTAACTACACTCATAAGCAGGACGTAAAACTATGCTTCTCTTATTCTCTAAGTAAAAGAGTTAACAAAATTTATGTTGTTATATCTCTTAAATTAATTTCAAAAAAAATGTTACATTTTATAACTAGCGTTACTTTAGTACATAGGTGGTGCAGTGGTTATAGATACGATTTAGGGTCGAAATGTCGCGGGTTCTACTCGCTCTCGTACCGCTGAGTTACTTCTAATTCACGCACGGTCTATATCGTAGACACCAATATACTCAACGGAGAAGGAAAACTTCGTGAGGAAGCCTGTGTGCCCGCTAGACGAATATGGACTGGGAATGAATTAGTCCCTACGCATAGTCTGTCCTGTGAATAATTTTATTTGGATTTTTAAAATTAAATGTTCTCTATTATTCGACACACTCTACATGGATTATATGTATACCTGAGTTATAAGGATTAGCTGAGATACGTCCACTGTTGGAAACAGGTCTTTTCTAATGATCGCCACAAGGACATGTAAGTCAACTGCATCAACACACCACCAGCTCCCCGCGACCTTCACTGTTAATTAGGTCATCAGTCGGGGGTCCACACACGACAAGTTTACCGGTTTGGGGACTAGTCTAGCACTCCATTAAAGAACCCAACGTCTATCGGTTTTGCGAATTACGTGCCCCACACAATCTAGCTTAATAAGCATTTAAGGTATATCGGCGACTCTAGTTCTTCTACAAATCACCTCATTCAGAATTCCAACTTGCAGAGAATCTTCGAGCATTTAAACTATTTTTCATACAATCTCAGTCCGTATTGTCCCCATAATAGGGGCACGGACCGCACGTCATAAGGTGGGGGGATTAGGCAGCAGTTTAACACGCTGGTTTGGCGCAGATTGGTGGACTTCACACACCCATACGGGCATGCAGGTTTCCTCGCGAAGTTTTCCTTCTCCATTGAGTACATTGATGTCTGCAATGTAACCCGTACATAAGCTTGAAAGAACCCAGTGGTACGGAACTGTGATCAAACCCGCAACCTATTGGATGACAAGTCGTGCTTAGCGCCACTTGACCACCACAATGTACTTATTAAATCATACCAGATAATAATTAAAATATTTAATAGAAACTAGATATTTTAAAAGTTAGAGAAAATCATCATCATCATTTCAGCCCATAGCTGTCCACTGCTGAACATAGGCCTCTCCAATCGAATAAATAAATCCAATAGAGAAAATATAGTCATGAATTCATTTCGGATTAAAATGTTTTACATAATCTATTTCAGAAGTAGGCAGCCATGAAAAATAGAAGTTTACGAGAATATCAGCTACCTATTATAGTAGACACAGGGTATACACGTCTTAATTTCTGTTTGTCTGTGGGTGACATGCGAGTGAGACAAATCTAATTAAGAAGTTGGTAAACTTAGCCCGTAAACTTTATTGCCACATCGACTACAATATGTACCTGTGATTCAGTACTGTTAGCGAAACAGGTCGCTTAACACAAACATAAAATAGGTCTGCAAAAAAAAAAATGATTGCGGTTGTTCTTGGAAATTATTAACAATATAAATTTGAAGTTATTTTTTGAGTACATTATTTGTCTATTTTTTATATGAAAATGTCATTTTTTAGGACATAACTTTAAATATCTCAAAATCTTGACGCGATGAGTCGATTCTGAGCTCGGATTCGAACGCGAAAATTACTTCGGAAATGACTTCCAGCTTTCCAAGAATAACGACAATAATTTTTATGCAGACCTATGTAATGATTAAGTGACCGGCCCGCCTAGTCAGGGTGACTTTTTACAATCGTTAACGCTAATAGAAACGAAAAAAAAAATGTATTGGAATGACACCCGTGACTTGACGATTAGAAATGGCATTCCAATACATTTTTTCGTTTCTATTAGCGTTAACAATTGTACAATGTCACATTGGCTAGGGTGTTGTTTCGCTAAGAGTACTGAATCATATGTACTGATACAGTACTGATTCTAGGCTGAAAATTATTTCGGAAATGAGATCCAGCTTTTCAAGAACAAAACCATGCAGGACCTATATAATTTAAAATGGAATGAATGCACATTTCTATATTAAAAAATGAAGGCACGTTTGTTTGTCTGTTTTTATTTTTTGTTTATTTCGTCTTCACGGCTCAACTGCCAAATCAATTGCTTTAAAATTTGGGGTGATATCAAGGATGAATATAAATTAGAAATTAATACAATCACAAAGTTATGGCGAGCGATGTTGTGGGATTCAGCTAGTTCAAAATTTGAAAAAGAAAAATGTAACAATATCAATTTCATCATTCCTTTCGACTGGAAAAATTGAATGGAATTACGCACGGGGCGTGTTATGAAATTATAGATTTTTCGATACTAAAAATATCATAAAATTGGGCGGACGGAAATGGGTGGTTTGATAATAACACTTTGTAAATATGAAACGTATTAAGTCGCTTAAGTGGACCGTGATACCATATACCGTATTTTACTGTGTATAGTCCGCGGATTATGTGTTAAAAAATTTCGTTGTGCGTATTATACGCCGCCGCGGATAATCTGATAAAAAATATTCTTATATTATCTCAATAATATCATACATGTTTAAATAGACGTTCTCATAGTAATTTTTTCCCCTCTACAATTTATTACTTATATTTTTAATTATATTGTGTGTTTTTTGTTTTATGTGACGCTACATTATCGTCAGTATATATTTTGGATTATTCGCCGTAAAAATTGCCGCGAATTATACGTTTTTTAATCAAAAAAATGCTTTGCGGACGATACGGAAAGCATAGTGCGGTTCAATCCTCAACTAGGTGGACGACGAGCTAATGAAGGTCGCGGGCAATCGGTGGATTCAGGCGGCTCAGTCCTGGAGGTCCAGTGGTAGACGTATGTGGCCTGATATGACGATTTTTATTTATTATAATATTAAGCTAGCATTTAACTACAATCGCACCTGATGGTAAGTGCCGATGTAACCTAGGGTGGTAAAACGTACTAGCTTAATAAAAACCTATTCATTTTTGTCTTAAAGACATTATAATGTCTACATCATACGGAAATACTGATGCAGGAAAACTATTCTTAATAAAAAAAACTTAATAAAAAAGCATTCGTTTTATGATGATTCATATGATGTCCTGATCACTCTTGTTATGATGATCATGATCATTATACCAGTCTGCTGTTACTCCAGGGGATATGGCCGTGAGATGAGCTCAGATGAACTAACGACGTCTGATGTTACAAATGTTGTCGTTATGCTATATACATGGGTGAATCAAAATTTTTATATATTATTTGCAGTTGTACGTAGTATCTTATATTTATTTACGTTTAAACTTTGAGTAGACAAAATACTTGTAACTAATTAATTAATAATTCGTTAACTACATTAACTGTTAATAAATTAAGAATTGACCAGCCTATGATGCAGACATATATTCACTAATTTAACGCTTTTTTATTTGGTGACCTAAACGATAACTTCAAGTTGCCATACAAATACTGACTGTCCCAAAATACCTCCCACCAGTTACCCAAGGGACCTATTATAGAGCCTAGTTCTGCTTTCAGCTCTAAAGGATCTAGCCGGTTAAGCATATGAAAACTGCACTCGCGTCTGATGAAGGATTTTTACCTTGTTT
>WUAW01017227.1:38774-56354 GCA_017165845.1 Thaumetopoea pityocampa | reverse complement strand
ATATATATATATATATATATATATATATATGTATATATATATGTATATATATATGTATATATATATATAATAGAACTGAGAATGATGAAAAACTGCTACAACAACTTTGGGAAAATATAAAATCCTGTCAGCAATTAGGGCTTCCTCTATGTATTTTTTACTTTTTAAAGTTACTACTTTTTATGATTTTTATGGAGACCCCGAACCGGAAAGTGTAATGCGGGTAGACCCCCGACTAGGTGGACTGATGACCTGGTGAAGGACGCGGGCAATCGGTGGATGCAGGTGACTCATAGCCGCTCGATGATCATTAGAGGAGGCCTATGTCCAGCAGTGGACGTCTGTGGGCTGATATGATGATGATGACTTTTTATGATCAGAAAGACGTGATGATAAAGATGTGACCCACTCTTTTTTAACTTCAGTGTGATGTGAAACTTATGTATAATGTTCATTTCACATTAAATAGTGGAGTTAGCAGGGCCATCTTTACCCTGGTGTTCAAGGGGTGCGGTGCACCCGGGTGCAGAGGGACCGCAAGCCGACCGCAATAAATTTCGACAGGTAGCTACTACAATGAAACTGAAACTGACTTTCGCACCCCACCGCTGAATATGTTTAAGACGGCCATGTGGGTATGTATCTGTGAACCAAATTTCTATATTCACTTATAATAATTAAAGTTGCATACCTGCACTTAACATTGGTAAACTTTTTAGGTGTATAGGAAGTTGGACTAACATCCCTGGCTTCCGTGAAACGATCAAGTTTCTAAAAAAAAACAACAATTTACATCATATATTAGTAGACTGTTATTAAGTACTAATTTAAGTAATTTACACACTTTCTACATCGCTGAGTCATAAAAAACCATAAAGAATCACTATGTGGATAGTGTGTATGTAATTTTTATCAACAAGGACTCAAGGTAAATATAGGATAGAGGCATTTAAATTTGAAAGCTTTGTTGTATTAACCCTTTGCGCTCGAGGTGCTTTTCTCTTGGGCGAACTTATGAGTTCATTATAGTTAACTTAAAATAATTTTAGACATAATAGAACACTTTAAACTCGTATATTTTAACATTATACATATGTTTTTAATTCAATGAAGGATATTTATTTAAGATTATGTTCTATAATTTTGCTTCTTATGGTTACTACCTTTGTGTTTTTGAGATAAGACATCCTTATAGCTATTTAGACCCCTCATAAAATGATCTACAAAAGACCAAGTAGACTCCTTAAGCGATATTCGTTAGGCCAAACACAAATAAACACTGTTACCACTCAATTTACCGCATCGATTCCAGTGGTGCCCGAGAGGCACCGCTCCAGTTGTCGCATCACATGCAGTGGTACCCGAGAGGCACCACTCGAGTTGTCTCATTTCATGCAGTGGTGCCTGAGAGGCACCGCTCGAGCGCAAAGGGTTAAAATTTCAATTTTTAAAGTTATTATAAGTATTACTTAATTTCAAGTTCCTAGTTTAACACAAAAAATAATAAATAGGTACAAAAAAATCTCATTCCCTATGGATTTATTATTAGACAAACATTTGTAGTTCATATTACATGAGCATTACCAATGTATGTTTGTCACAAAAACATTTAACTTAAGGAACCTAATTTTCTGATTACATTCTGAAAGCACATATGTATTTAAGAGGAGCCTACTTCATACATAGCGTTTTATCAAGTATCCACCTTCAGTAATTCTACAGATTAGATGCACTGAGACTTATTGATTTGAAATATATTTTAATAGATAGAGGACCCGCAATTATAATAAATTTTAAAGTCCCATTTGGGCAATCGACACTTGTTTATTACTATTTATTTAGTGGTATTCGCCGGCCGAGTTCATTCACATTATCTGGATAGTTGGTGGTTTATTACCACACATTTTACTTAACACTTTCTGCTTTGAACTCTGAAATCGTGAAACTAGATTCCAGCTGCAGTTTTTCTTATCTCCTATAGCATGGTAGTAATCTGTTCTTTCTTCTTCTATTCCTCTCTTCTTGGAGATTGGACAGCATATGGCAATCATAATTCTTAGTGTAATTACTCAGAAAAGGTGGCTAAACTAATTTTAAGTATCTATATTATATGTCTTATAAAATAATCTTAGAAAAGACTGGCAACATATCAGTAACATCCTGGTGTTATGGATGTCCGTGGGCAGGGATGACTGCTTGCTATCAAATGATATGAACAGTCGTTTGTTCTCAATTATGTAAAAAAGTATAAGTACTTACGGGTTTAGGTGTTCTATTAAGATGTTCTGGCGAATAAGTATCGACGAATTTCCCAAGTCTAGGCTTCACTGGCGTCGGACTTGATATATTAAGAGCTTCACTCCTGTAGTTAACAAAAAAGCGTATTACGACAACCCTAAACTTCTTAATGTTACAAACCTTTAACATAAATACTAAAGAAATGTCCCGCTTGATGATTTATTTACATCGTTCAAATTTATTTTGGGACGAAAAAATCAATACATATAAAGGCGCGCAAGTTCAAATCAAGTCAGTGAATGAAGTAAAAATGTTTTGTACAAGATTTACCTTTTGTAATTAGGTAGTCTAGGAGACTCCATTACTGAAAATTACTACTGTGTTGAGATATTTATCGGATATGAATATGAATAAACTTCAAATTGATTAGAATCTACCGTTGCTATTTTCAAACAAAAGAAACAATTTCGAACAGCTGTGGAAGTTGTCAAAGTTATATATTTTAATTTTTTTTAAGGCCATGGCTTCTTTGTTTTATTGGAATTTTGTCAACGTATCGTTATTGAATTTTTATATTATTAGGTGTGCAAGTTGAAACTCGACTTTCTTGTGTAAAATTCAAGTTTATTGAAAAAATACTTCTTACAAACATTATTGTTCAAAATAATCACTGTTATTATCTATCGTCTTTTACCGTTTTTCGGGTAGCAGATGAATCCCTTCGCGATAGAATCTTGGCGGTTTTGAAAGAAAATAATTATTGAGCCATTTCGTACATCTTCAACAATTGTGAACAGCTGTTCTTTTAAAAATAACGACATTGATTTAAATAAGTGATAATCGGATGGAGCCAAGTCGGTTGAATACGCCGTATGCTGTATAACATCTCAGCCCAAATTGAAGATGAGTTCTTGGGTTGATTTTAATCTATGTGGACGTGCATTGTCATGCAGCAACATTATTCTCCGCCTTCCTTGGCCCTTAAATGTGGAGTTAGTTCTCTAGAGTTTAGTTCTCTAGAGCATCACTAAATTTATTCAGTTGGTCTTGATAGCGTTTAGCTGTGATAGTTTGACCAGTTTCAAGAAGCTCGTGGTAAATGATTCCTTTCCAATCCCACCAGACAGTAAACCATTCTTAGGATGAATATTTGGTTTCCAACTATTTTTGACGGCTGGCCTGGATCAACCCAAGCTTTTCTGCGTTTAGGATTATCGTACAAAATTCATTTTTCATCCCCCGTAATGAAAATATTTTTCAAGACTAAATTTTTATCATAAAAACCGAACGAACTTTTTTGGTCACCTGATATATTGCAGGACAAAGCAAAATAACTGTAAATATAAAACTTTGTAACAACTAGGAAGTACACCGGTGTAAATTTTTGTAGTGGTGTGAGAGTACTTAATTTCATATTTACTAAATTTTGTCCTTAATTAAAATTTTACTGCGCTGACGCGGTTTTTATTTGATCATATAAATGTGTCCACATCAATACTAAATAAACAATACAAACTATGAATTTAATTATCCCAATAGTCTAAGCATTATGATGCAGTATTTAATTATCCCAATTGTCTAAGCATTCTGGTTCGGTATTTAATTATCCCAATAGTCTAAGCATTATGGCTCGGTATTTTAGGCCATCTTGTCGTTTATAATAACCAGCTGACCCTGTATAATTTATGTGCATATCGCACGCGAGTTAATATAAAAGTAAGTAATGCAATGGTGGCGTGTTATTATATTATTAACTTTTATATACATTATAATTACTAACTTTTTGTGCGGAAACAACTTGTAATTTGGGAAACCGCGAGACACTGGTCTGAACATGTCGTATCGATGAAAACTTCCGTGGTAGCCTGCATGAATATAATGGAGGGGCTCCGGGATTGCAAAAGAACTTCGCTGCCCTTTACTCCTTCGAATACTATTCCGGGAACATTTTACTCATATTTCGAACACCTTGGGTGTTTACCATCCAGTCGCTTTTGGCAGAGCTCAACCTTTACGTTGACTACGTCTACAATAATAAGGGCTCCTATAATCCACTATCATCATCGTCAGAGAGCCCCTGCTAGATGTTAATCCCGATTACTATTTCTATAATGGCGAAATTGTACTAAAATTAAATAAGGTCGTGAAAATGTTAATAGCTCAATATTATATTCTCCACGAGAACTCGTAAAAAATGCCAAAATACAATTGTTTGACAATAATAATTAATTATTTTTACAAACTGACTAATGTGACACGTAGAGAAATATAATTGCTTTGACATTTAGGTATATTGAGAATTATGATTGTATTGACATAAGTAACAATTTTATTGGTTTTAATCGGCGTATATTAGTACTTGTCTGCGCAGATTAAGGAGTACGCTACTGGAGTAAAATCATGTTAAAGTCCCCCACCGAGCAAAACACGTATCAGTTTTCAATGCTTATCTATTTCTTATTTAAAACAAGGATCAAATAAAAAAATAAACATTACATTTCTTCAATACTTATCGTCACATTGGATAATTCAAATTAATTTTAATAAAGTAAATATTGCATGAAATTTCATTATGAACGAACCACAAAAATGAGAAAATAATGTTGATTGTTTTGATTGTATTTTAATTTGCAACTAACACCTATACATAGACAATTTAATAATGAATCTTTTGTCGGTTTTAATTTTTACAAAAGTCCAAAAATTAAGGAATTATAACTTCTTTTCTAATTTTTGTGGTTTCTACAATCTGAAGACAACATAATAAAGAAGTGTAATGTATATTTTTTATTTGATCTATGTTTTAAATATGGAACAGATATGTAAGCACTGAAAATTGTATTAATATGGCGTTTTGCTCGTGAAGGCGTCTTAAGTGAGTGTTTTCATTAAATAAATGATTATTAGTGAGGTTTTTGTTTTATATTTATAAACATAACCTTTATATGTATAAGCATAACCATAACATAATCTTTTATATGTATAAGCCTTTTATGCAAATCTTTATAATATACTAAAAACTTTTAGTTTTTTGCAGGTTCCCTATCAAGAATATTAGACAGAAAGAGGCCGCTGTCATTCATAGTGAGATTCGAGACTCACATCTTCTAAAAATTCTGGTCGTCATCTTTCTACATTTTTCTGTGTAATAAAGAATATTGTATTATATTGTATTAATACGTCTATTTTAATGTGGTAATTATTTGCACTAAAATGGCAACTAAAATGCCCCTTTAAAGTTGTGTCATTCACCACCCATTCGAGATCGGTAGCCGTCACGTATTTAATAAAAAAAAAAATAAAAGTATTATGTATAATGCTTATCTAACGATAATACTCCATTCCATCTTTTCAGGTGGGTGGCGTGAAAGCTGATTCAAATTAGTTATCTGTAGAATAAATAATTATTCAGACACAATGTAGTATATTTATTGATATTATTTAATACTAGCTTTTGCCCGCGACTGCGCTCGCGTGAATGTCGATTTTCCGCTATATTGGAAATCTCGAAACAATCGTAGATAGATTTATAAAAAAGCCTTATAAACCACCTTTACTTGACCTCTTGTACCTTAACGGCGACTACTAAAATAGGGATCAAGCTGTATCTTCAGTTCTACTGGTCCGATTTTGATGAAACATGTCGCAGTATTATAGTTGTTTACCTTTAAGATTGTAATGGTTTAACCAAAATTTATTCGCTGGTTTTTACGTGAAGCCCGAACAAACAAACAAACATCGATGGATTCGGTTTCAGAAGCCCTTAATTACTCGATCTTATTAGTTTGTTTTTAAATATCTTTAATTTTTAAAAATTTGACATTTAACAATAATAGTACAGATTAAATGTTTTATTACTACTGATATTACATGTGAGATAGGTTGATTTCACAAACATCGAAACGCGGGTTTGGAGAAAAAAACAATAAATAATTCCGACTTTTCGGTGTGAGGTTTCCGTTATGAGTCGAATAAAAAACTTTAAAATTTCGATGAATACATTCACAGTGAAAAATTATTTTACAGCGAACGACACTTTTTATAAAGCTATAATATTATACCTGTTAGTAGTGCAGGTATAGTAGAACCTTAAAAATAAGCTACAACGATCTATCTGCATACTAAGCAATTTTTTTTGAAAAGAGCTATAATATTTTAGACAATTATAAGGCGGTGCGTTTTAACGGATTAAATTCTCGTCTGCCATTGGTCGAATGTGAGTGAATACGCAGTGCAAGAAGGTTTTTATTGAACTGGTGTTTACAATCGGTTTTATTCGGAGTATGTTAGCATATAAATTATTTTTGTTGTACTACGTAGTAAACTCTCATACGTAAATATTAACTTATCATTATAATAAATAATATGAAGTATTATTCTATGCTAACTATTGACTATCAAATATTAATTCAGACAATGCCTATGTTAATACCTATGTATGCTATGTTGTAAGCAAAGCGTCTATTAAATACGAATGGATTTTTCTAGTAATTTCCTGGTACTCAACACGAGTAAATACCTACCTATTGTGTATGTTCCGGCTGCTGTCTGCACTTTCAAAACTCAAGGTTTTAATAAATTTTATACAGTAGTCGTTAGCTACCAAAGTATCTAAATAATACATTTTACTGAGATTAATAATTAAGGGCCATTAAACGTGAACTGTTTATTTTTGTAAAATTATATATCGTGGAATTGTAAATTGTTTGGCACATTTACTATTGCTAGCCGGACATTCATTTAGCGTAGCGTTATTTTTCTATGGACATTGAGGCGGGGCGTAGTTCGACAGTTCGATTTTGATTTTATGTACCTACCTCCGTTTCGAATTACGTGTTTTTTTTATTAGATAAATATAATAGTTTTCATTGAAATTATAAATTATATGTATTTATTGTTTGTTGTTGTATACAGCCGTCTTAGCTTAGTGGATGTGAGCTCATGGTTTAAGGCATTGATACCTAATATACATTACAATAAGAAATTTAATTTTTCTAAGCGAGCGGCGCTAATCGTTGTCAGAAACAGATTAGAAGTCGATGAATTTGCATAAATTCAATATTAGTTAAGTAGAAGGTCTAACCAAAACCGAAAAATATGGCCAATTAGTCTAAGAGGAAAAAAGTTTGGGAAACTCTGGTTTAAGGGTAGGAGGTTTGGCGGCATTTCGACTGATGCATCACCTCCAAATTTGTTTTGGTATCAAATATCACAATAAACCGACGTGAAGTCGGTTTATTGTGATATTTGATGTTATTGTGGGTGTTATTTTATCAGTAGTTTATTAATTGAATATCTTAATCAATTTACTACGACAATAATATACAATTATTGTTATTTTCGGAGTCGATGCCAGCTGAGGTTTACAAATATACATATAAGAAAATAACATAGGTATTACATCTCTAATTATATACGATTTTGAATTCTTCTTGCTTAGTATCGTCTTAACGCATTTAGGCTGGCACCTATTCCAAAAGTAGTAATAATTGTATATTATTGTCATAATAAATTGATAGTGATATTCATTTAAGTGATGTAAATGAATAACGTAATTATTTTTTACTTTTTAGTGCATTTTTAGAGTAGATTTTTTTGAAGTTGGTTTTGTTTTTTGTTAAAAAACTTTTATTATTAATAATAATTAAACGATACAAAGTTAGATAGCCATTTTCAATACAGTCCTCCCTCCAATTGGCAACCTTACACTCGTACTCTTAGATTTATGCGCAAATGGCTATACAAATCATACTAGTCTTAGTCATCGTTGAGTGAAGCGTCACTTTCACTTTCAAGTTTTAACGTTTTATATTAGTTTATATGTTTTATATATAAATGATGATGATATATAAATTTGGTGTTGTTTTGTGTATTAATCGTCAATAATCGTAAACAATATTGAAACACTAGAATAAAACTGTGACTAACATAGCAACATGTCAGTTTTTTCAAGACAATAAGTCTGCGGAAACTCATGCTTAGTCAATGTGATAATTGTTGGATTGCCGTCAAAACTCCCAAGAAGCAATAACATAAGATACACCAGCATTTTATTGACTTATGAAAATAATATAACTACGACAGACAAGGCTGTGTGGGCTTGGATTCTTTTGCCCTTTAAAAGGGAAAACCCGAAAAAAATTGCCGCCTTTATTAGTATAGCCACTGAGCATGTAAAAGAAGTATAGCATTGAAATATAGCTATAAATATAGTTTATTTATTTTAGTACGTTATATAATATGATGCTTGTAAATACACACTGCTGCCATAATATTAAGCAAATCTATATACCCGTAAATATGACTTATTATAGAGGCCTTAATCTGAAACTCACGTGAGGATATTATAGAAAGTTACTTGTCACAGACGTGCGTCAATCCTCGATATTAATTGATCGAGATAATTCAAATCATAATTCAAATCGAGACAATTCAATTCTGAATGCGCTGGGATCTCTGGTAATTTTGACTATTAGTACCGCTTATTGACATGAAATAATTTTTAAGCGATAGAGGACCCGCAGCTATAGTGTATTTTAAAAGTAACATTTGCGGGAATTCAACCACTTTTGAGAAAAAAAAAATTAAAAATTCTTAGTGGTGGATGTAAAAATCTTCGTTAAAGACAAAATAACACAATAAATGGCCAAAAATAGGTGCGATGACGAGCGAAGCGAGGAGTTAGGTTGCTGTAGAAAAATGCACGAGCCGAGCGAGCGAAGCGAGCGTGCCGCGGCAGCGGCCGGCCGCCCGTCGGTGAGTGCCACTAAATAAATAATAAACGAGTGTCGATTGCCCCAAATGTGACTTTTAAAACTACACTAACTACACACACACACACTAACTTTTAGACACTACTACACCAACTTTTAACACCATAGCCACGGGTGCTCTATCGATTAAAAATTATTTCATGTCAATAAGCTTTAGCGGCGACAGTAATCAAAATTACCGAATTTCTTTTTTTTTGTTTCAGATTAATTTGTAACAAATGAGGTTGCGTTTGAAAATATATTGTGTTTTATTTACAAAATCATACGCATTTACATAATCAAGTGGTCAGTATTTATTGGAATTCAGGTAGGTCGTGTATCTAATAGCAGCTTGTTTTAATATTTATTATTTTATTTCCCCTAACATTAACTCCACTTAATCAGGATCTATGAGCATGTTTTGCGAAAGTAATACCGGGAACTGTCAGTATTTTATAACAACATATTGCAGTAATTTCTATTTAATAAATAAACAAATAAATAAGAATGTCTTTTAGACTTATTCATTTAAAAAAATCCTGTCTGGTATGATAATAGCGTCACTCCATTCGTCACTCCATTTCTTCCGTGGATGCTGTGAGAACTAAGTGAGGGATGTGCGAGGATAATAAGCAGCAGCGTCACCCTGCTATTCAATCAAAATCCACTGCGATCTACAAGACCTCTGCCAAGCGTGGAGATTATGGCAAATCCCTTTTTTTTAAGAAGCAGGACCATGATCAGCAGTGATGATGATGATGATTAAAAAATAGGCGTTTATCTTGTACGATAGTTTTTATAAGAGCCGGTGCTAGTGCAGCATGTAGGTTAATATTAAATCAGAGGTCCTCAAACTTTTTTGTCTAATAGACCACTTGTAATGTTTTCCACTTTTGGATAGACCCCCAAAGCGTAGTTAATATGAAATTTTTGTAAATTTGTAACTTCAAATGTGTTTTTGACAGTTGGTGCCGACCCCTTGCACATCATCGTCGACCCCTGGGGGTCGATACAGATCACTTTGGGTATCAATGTATTATATACTCGTAATTTATATAGTTTTGTATGATGTTTCTGACGACGCCCCTGGTGGCGTTCCTTCTTCATCTTAGAATTATCTCGCAATATACAGGATGGTCCAGGGTACTAAGCACAACTCGCAATCGATAAGGTTGCGGGTTCGATTCCGGACCCGTCCCATTAGGTTATTTCAAAATTTTAATCAACGGAGAAGGAAAAGTTCACAAGGAAAGCTGCATACCGGATATCAACCCGTACCAAGCCAGTGTATTAGACTACGGCCTAAACCCCCTCCTGTTTAGGGGAGGTCCGTGCCCCTGTAGTGGGGACCGATATGGACTGAGAATTGGTCGGTCTGCTGTAATGTTATTGTTTTTGTTTTAATATTATTTGCGCAGGAAAGGCAGTAGGTACCTGTAAGAATAGGGAAAGTTCTTCCAGTAAGGCGGGTATGATGTCTGGCTGCGTTTGTTACCATGCATAATATACTTATTACTGCCTGTCAGCATACTAACGGTTGATATTGGGATATCGTATAACATATCGCTCATCCAATAGAACAATGACGTAATTACATTTTTGCAATTTATCAGAAGAAGCGTTTTAGTTTTAAATTGGATTATACCCAATTTATAAATCATATCAATTATCACGATTTTTCATAATTTATTTATAGATTATTATTAATAATTTGAGCATTCTCGAAAAAAAATCCATATTAAACAACAAATCATCCAAATTAAACACAAAATAAAATTTTTCTTTTTTGCAATTACCTCATTATTCTATTGGATGAGCGATATGTTAAGTTGCTTTGAAAATTTCTTCATCGTCATTCAGCTTTTCGTTCTATAATTGTCTTTATTTAATTGTAGCGCCATCTGTCGACATTGCATAGCACTATGTAGTAGCTAAGTTTTGATGTTACGTTTATCGCTCCGTGTGATGTTGTGTATGTATGTAGTAAATACATTAATGTTAACTAAATTGTTAATCCGAATTTTAAGGCTACCTTTAGTTATGCGTGACACAATCTTATATTAGATTGGGAGACAAAGTGCCTAACATTGTCTTAGGAATGGACATTCTGTTGCAGGTTAGCGAATGGTAAGCTAACCTTTGGCGCAGTATGACATTACATTCACTGCGGTCATGGGACAAAGATATTACAGACAGACCAATTTAATAATTAGGATCAATATGAACTCAACGATATGTTTAATGGAGCTTTAACGATAAGACGAAATAGAAAATTGTAGAACAAAATATAACGTGAAATTAGGTGTATCTGTAGTGGTTAATTTATCAGTGCCTAATCTAGCTTAATCAATGATAAATTGTTACAACTGTTCTTACTACCAATACAGTCGTTATAATGTCGATTGGTAGTTGCATCGAAATCGGCTCAGCCGTTTTAGAGATTATTTTATTTTATTTTTATTTACCAGGTCTGCCAACGTATGATTATATAAGTACTAATTAGAATCATTATAAAACAATATACTTGCTAAATGCATCAAGCAATTTCAGGCAAACACAACTCGCACCATATATAATTAAAAAAATCCTTATAAATAAGCACTATCACAGTTATAACCATTATACCCTTATGTATGTGAGGTATACAGCGAGTGTTTTATTTAAAGTGTTTTGCACCAAAAATGTACAAGAAATCGTTACCAATAGTTAGAATTGTATTATTAATAGAGATCGGCTCGGACAAATAAACAAACAGACTGACAAAAAAATTAAAAACGGTTGTTTGGGTTATGGCTACGTGCAAATAGCCATAAACTTAAGTGAAATTTACTTTAATTTTATTTATTTGTATATAGACGGCGACTATCATTATTTGGATATGGTTCCGTATCCTGCTATTCACTCAACTGTGAGGATATTAAATTTGGAGTAAAATTGAGGAAACTAACTCAAAAATAAGGCCAATAAGAGTTACAAAAATTTATAATAGCAAAGTAAACTAGCTAGTATACTGTAATGAAAGCGTTATTCTATGTTTTCATTTGAAATATTAAATTGACTCAAAGATAAACTTGATCTGAGTCACTACACACGACTTTTTTTCTTATTCCTGGCGTTATTAATCTCGTTTTCTGTTGCCAGGGTCTTTCTTTTTAATCTACATTACTATACTCGATATATCATACAACATCATTGGTATTGAGGTTATTTTCTTATATGTCATGGCTCACTGCATCCAGTATTCCACACAATGGGAACTAAAACAAAAGATAGGTACAGATTCTATGTGCTGAAAAAAAGTTGTTACTGTGAAGGTAGATACTGTTTGAAGTATATGTTAGTTCATATATAATATATTGTGGCCGCATTTTTTTACACGCATTGGTCTAGTACCAAATTAGGATTCTCTGTGTCTTGGGTACCAGACAATGATATATTTTACTTGTACAGATAAACTTGCCCGTGGCTCTGCTCGCGTTAATGTCAGTTTTCTTCTACATGGGGAATCTCGAAATAATCACAGATTTATATAAAAAGTCTAAAAACCACTTTTACTTGAGCTCTCGTACCTTAATGGCGGCTACTAAAACAGGGATCAAACTGTATCTTTAATTCTACTGGACCAATTTTTATGAAATGTACCGCAGTATTTGAGTCGGAATAGTACCTATAAGACTATAATAGCTTGACCAAAATCTACCAGCTGGTTTTGCGTGAAGCTCGAACAAACAAACAAACAGCGATGGATTTGGTTTCAGAAGCCCTTAATTAGTTGCTAAATAGATTTTTTTAAATATCTTTGATTTACAAAATTTGAAATTTAACAATTTTATAATAGTATATATGTAGATACATTGATAGATGCTAAGACATATAATAGATAAACAACTGATACAAACATTCAAGAAAATAGGGTCATTGCCATTGCACCAATCCATCGTCTTCATCAATTAAACTTTTACTATTAGTAGTCTACCGGCATTTACTAGTACTAGTAGTAAAACTAGTCGTTGTAATTTTTCTTAATAATTAAATTGTAGCAATCAGACTGTTGTTGCACATTTTTAATTTACAGTTTGTTTTGAACATCTGCCATCATTCTACCATCCACACATTAAATTGTATGGAAATTACACACGCAGTCAAGTTATCTAACAATTAATTGTTTCTGTATTGGTAATCGAGTGATTGCATCAGCGTTCTCTAAAGGAAATTATTTCCGACTTTAATTACATACCACGTACTCGTATATAGTAACAATGGGGATGTGTAAATTTAATCTCGTTGATGTAAGCACATTGAGGAACTGCTCTAAGAGGTAATTGGCTGCGTAGATTTTTTTCCTTTCTCTTCTTCTCTCAGTAGTTATTCACCATCAGTCTGTTTAAGTGTATATTTATTTATGTTGTATGTTTAAACATATCCTGTTTAAATCAAAGGATGTAGGCCTATTTCATAAATAAGGAGTTCTGAGTAGATATTAATTGAATTCTAGAACAATGCTGCTACCCATTGTCTCGGCACCCTTGAGACATTATTCGGTATCGATTTGATATTTAAATAGCAACCGCTGAGACTTGGAAATAAATATCGAATATCTGAAACTTATAAAATTATGTCAACTTAAAATTTGTTCTGAAAAGTCTTATTATTGTGGATACTTTCACACTCGTTGTTCTACCTCCAAAACTATCTTTTACCTTTGGCACAAAGCAACAACAATATTCTTGTGTAGTAAATAATACATATCTAGATAACTAGCTGAAACCTTTGTAGGTTTCAGCTAATTTCGCTTGCCATTTTTCGCTGCAGTCAAACCGATTAAATCGGTTTTGTGGACTTTGTTTCTTTTAATTTTTTATATTGTGAATAAATAAATAAAAAATAAGTTAATAAATTAAGAAAGAAAGAAAGAAACGATTCAGGACAAGCACAACAAATACAGTTAACAATACAAGAGAGCAAACAAAATATATACAAAATAAGAAGAAGAACATATATAAAGTGGACAGGCTTACAATCGCAATATACTAATTGTTCTATTTATTAAGTGCCCGTCCGAAAAGACCCCATCTCAGCTGGTTGCCGCAACACCGGTGAATTGAAACCCCCAGTGTTGCAGCGCTGGTATTCATTTTATTTAGTCTTTCTGTTTGTTTGTCCAGGCTGATCTCCAAAACGGCCGAATCTATAATATTTTGACCGGACCTGAATTTAAATACCTCGGAAATATTTTTGATTCCCGAGTAAAAATTGAAAGATTATAGAAACGAGGGGGCAAGATTCGAAATTTTACTGTTGGGAAATAAATAAAAAAGCGGAAATAAATAAATATATTCAGTATTAAATACTATTCGGAAGTATGTATATAATATTTCTCAACATTTCCGCCCTTAGACAAAATGAACATCGGTAGACAAAATTAAAGTTAACGCGACTAATATCGATCGGTTTGGAAATATGTCGTAACTTGTGTACGATTGATAGACTCTAATTATAATGATTAATAATAGTATCCAACGAACTGTACTCGCCAAAAAATGTAAGTAATGTTTTACTTTATATCGGTTATGTCTATAAGTATTGATTGTGAAACCTTATCGCATAATAAGGTAACTAATAATGTTCCAAGAGAGGATTTGTATAATTAATGCATTTGTATACAAGTATACCAACTTTATTTTATACGAAGACGATCATGCGTGAGACTACCGCAAAAGGCGGCGGCGATTTGCGAGGTGATAGACGACAATTTTAATACTATACCGGATAAGGAAATTGTAAAAATTGTTTATTGACTGCAGTTAATATTTTTTTAGTTATATGACAATTGTTAGTAATATTCACCTCCAAGAGTTGCCAAAACTTGATGTCGTATTGTTACAGTCGTTAATTCTATGAGTGGACAATTAAGGCCCCCAACTATCGAACTTAACAATACCTTTTGTAATTTGACGACTGACTGGCTCAGTTACCACACTAGCCCAAATAGATTCGGGGTTTAAATCCCGTAGGGATAAATTTTGTGTGATGAGCACAAATATTTGTACTTTGGTCATGGATATTTATTTATATAAGTTTTAGTACTATCTATACGTGTATGTATATGCATGTCAGTCAACTATTTTTAACACCTATGTACCAAGAACAATTTGCAAGCGATAAAATTGTTATGTACTAGCCGCATGTTCGAAATAACCAAAACCATCTGATTATATCAAATTTGTCGTTTTTGGGTAACCTGCTCAGATTAAATATTTACATTTATTATATAGTTCAGTTTGTGCATTGTCTGACAGTCACTGTGAAATGTTGTAACCATTTTACCAACCAAAAAAATTATCTGTTCCATATCCAATCCAATTATACAAATTCAATCATACCTTTGTCATATTTTTTTAAACGTAAATAATATTATATATATCTATCTTAAAACTGTTTAGGTCTTAAAATATAAATTATAAAACTTGATAGTGAGATTAGTTTATTCTATAACACAATGAACGTAGTAAGCACAATAATATAATACTAGTAAGGTCAGGGAGTACTTAGTCTTTTAGCTTTTCCGGCAAATAGACTTAAGTATACGGGTAAGTAACCCCTCCTCCCGAGCAACTAGTCTCTTCCTACTCCTTCCGAGATAGTAGTATCCTATACCCTATAGTTCTTTTCCCAAATTTCATATTCCTTGCCCAGTATACTTTTTCTACCTCACCCTCTTTTCTTTCCTCTCCATTAAGTCAGTGGCTACATTCCAGTGGCTGCATGGCTATGCAGTCCGGGACACGGGACTATAATATGGACGGGCGGACCCATGTTGATGGCTAGTCTTACTCAGGCATCTGTTTGGGTGGACCTGTTTTACCCTTGCTTTTTGAACTTTATAAAATGGCGGCGTGGTAGTTCGCCACCCGACATTTTCCCGCGGGGGCGAAAAGTGGGCTACGAATAGCCACTTTGTTTGTAGCAAGTGGTAAGAGGTGGCCCCTGCTTACCCCAATTCTTGGGAAGCATAGTCGTCAGTATCCTCGCCTGTCACGCGGGAGACCGGTGTTCGATTCCGCGCCGGAGAGCTAGGGGAAAAGGCGTGATCTTATGTGTGTATGTACAACGCACATCATACTTTATTTTTAATTTTTTCAAACATTATAAAACATATTTATATTTTTTCAAGCATTATAAAACATATTTACATTTTTACAAATATTATAAAACATATTATTTTTTTTTCCTTTTAACACTTTCAGATTGATATAAGCGACCCTCTGAGGGACCGCACATTATATTGTTGTCTAGTGGCTAAAATGCAGAGAATCCCAGCTTTGGGTTAGATGAATTTGAGTGCAGTATAGATAGAAAAGTCTATGAATACAAATAAATAAAATTGTTTGCAATTTCGATATAAAGGCTTTTCGTGAACCCATATTGCTACATGCACATAAACACAGGCGCTTTTAAAACTTTTGTTTGCCTGTTCGTCTGTTTGTTTGCACTGGCTAATCTCAAAATAGTTTTCGGCATGGCAAAAAATCGATTTCGATAGTACTTTCATTCTACAATTAGAAGAGTTACTACTATAATACTTTTACTACTACTAAAAACATACTTTTTATCTCGGAAATATTTATTGTTTCTGAGTGAAAATTGATAAACTGTATAAATTAGGAGCAAAATCACCTTTAAAATATCTAATAACCGTCAAATGTTTAGAAAACGCGAGTGGAACTACGGGGAAATAGCTAGCTAAAATATTAAATACCCATTCTACTTTATACCTAACTGTCGTCGACTCTGATGATTTATAGTTCAGATAATGATAACAGACTTCAATGTTCTGTATAGGTAATTTGTTAAGTTGCTTTGTGTGGGTGTAAGTACTATGGCAACGGCGTTAACGATCAGTTTAGTTGAGGCTTTTAATACTTTTGTGATGTAAAGATTAAGGTCAGAGGTCTTTTTTGGTGCACAGAGATTAATGAGTTTTAATTCATAAATGTTAGGAAATCACAAATAGTGCATATAAATAGTTACTATATAGTTAGTTGATTTCAACTTTAATTTTCGAACATGGAGGTCGCGTGTTTGAATTCATCCGGCCAACATTAAAGCGAAAAATAAAAAAATTTCGATGGTTAAGTTACTTACGAGTATGTACTTTTACGTTTATTATATTGATGAAGGTGAACAAATAGGCGTGAAATCCATGTAATCATTTTGTACTTTTATATATGTTGTTACTACGAGTATAGTAACAACATATATAAAAATACAAAATGATTACATGGATTTCCTTTATATATATCCTTTAGTCCTTTTCCCAAATTCCACATTCCTTGCTCAAGACACCTTTCCTATTTTTGTTTGCCTTGTCTTTTGCTTCATCATAATCCCCAGTCCATATCGTCCCCACTACAGGGGCACGGACCTCCCCTGATCAGGAGGACGATTAGGCCGTAGTGTACCGCGCTGGCCTAGTGCGGGTTGGTAGACTTCACACACTCATGCGGGCATGCAGATTTCCTCACGAAGTTTTCCTTCTCCATTAAGTATATTGTAGTCTACAATGTAGACCGTACATGAATTAGAAATG
>WUAW01017223.1:0-15100 GCA_017165845.1 Thaumetopoea pityocampa | reverse complement strand
ATCCGTGCCCCTGTAGTGAAGACGATATGGACTGGGGATGATGATGAATTTCGCTCTTACCAAATGCCCACGCGGACAGAGTCGCGGGCACAGCTAGTACTTAACATAAATTAAAGAACAATGTCAAAACAATTTTTGATGGAATTCTTAAACGTCTAGAAATTTCATCATTACAGATGAAATTTGTTTTTTTACATACAGCTCTAAATACAGTTGTGGCGGCTCATAGGAATGAGAGTGTGTCGGCCAGGAGGCCGCACACACTTTTCTTTGAATTTCGAGCGTCGTTGCTAGGTTACTAACACAGGAAGAATCGAGTGGGCTACGGCGTGAAGATTCCACAAGCATGGATACATTGTAATATTTTATATTTGTATATCAATATTTTATGTGGGGATAAGCAGGAGCCATTCAAGTTTGTTTTATTTATACAACACGCGCATCCTCCCTCCACATCTGGTGACCTCGACGTGGAACAAAATATATTTTTATTAAAACAAAATATATTTTTATTAAACTATCAATTTACTGGAGTAGTAGGTGGAGAGTAGTACAGTTTGTGCCATTATCTCTTACACTGTGGCTTGACTTCAAGTCTAGGAGTTTTAGCCAAACATTAACTTCTAATTGGATATCTAATATTACATCTGTATGTTAGAAAGTGCATTCTAGTCTATCTATACTATTATAAAATTGTTAAATTTCAAAATTTTCAAAAATCAAAGATATTTAAAAACAAACTACGCTAATCGACTAATCGACAGTCAGTGGGATGCCCAACTCCTAAACAACTTACTGCAGATATAGCGTGTTTGAGCTCATAAAAGCGATCTGAAGGAGTATGTGTTGGATAGATGTTGATCGAGAATACTGAGAATGAGCAGATTTCGGCAAGCTATATCTAGCTATCTTCTATTGCAATTTTGTGTTTCGTCCCGAAAAGTATTTACGTGAACGTAGAGACAGAGCATTGTTCGTAGTGGTATCTACTAATAAATAATTTGCAAAACCTGAGATAAAAATTAAAGATTTTAAAAACCCACAACATAAAAAACTTTTAAAAGGTAAACAAATAATTAGTGTTTATTGGTCTTCTAACTTTATTATAAATACCCAGTATTTATTATAAGTCGGGGGACCGCTAAATAAATAAAATGAAACCTTTAATAATTTTGAACTGTGAATGTGGAATGTGCAAGCCTAGAAGAGAGAGCGCCAAACAGGTTTATTCAAAAGATACGTAAAGTTGAAAAGGCAGTTGCCGCGGCATGTAATGCATAGAATCGACGGAGGTTTGAGTTCCAAAACACTGAAATAGTAACACCGAACTGTAAAACGTAGCACGCTCATTGTGGCAAAACGCCGTCTCGAATATAGAATCGACGGAGGTTTGAGTTCCAAAACACTGAAATAGTAACACCGAACTGTAAAACGTAGCACGCTCATTGTGGCAAAACGCCGTCTCGAGGCCTGATTAAGGTAACCGCCGAATGGAGACAGATCACAGCCGCTCGGTGTGGCGATCATTAAAAGAGACCTATATTCAACGATGGATGATGAAAATAAATTGTGGTTGTTAGTTTTACCCACCTCAAACGCGTCTTCGATGCCGTCTTCCATAACTTCGGTGTTCGACTCTCTGGCCTTGGCGACGACCGTAGGGTTGTATTTAAGCACAAAGTACGACTCGTCGGTCGCGAGACACACCAAGTTGCCGCTCTCCGTCCAATACACATGGCGAGGCTGAATCTCGATACTAAAGGACAGATCAAATGAGACAGCCAGCTATAAACGGGAATGAGAGTACCGCTACAAATTAATATAACATTAACAATCGCGTAGGCAGAGTGTGTATCACTTACTAGATAATAAGAAAAAAAAATCGCGAAATACAAAAGTCGCTATTATGACTTACCCGGCCCGTAGTTACGTAACTTGCGAGAGATGAACCATATCGCTCGCTACACTAAAACAACGCATTTGTCGCTATAATCTATGTAAAGCCGTTAAAATGGGCGCGTGTATGCGTCATTTTAGTGAACAGTCGCAATCGGGCAGCTCTTGCATGTTACGTAAGCTGTCAACAGATTATACCAATCAAGCGACAGTATGTTTTCCAGAACAATCTTAATAAATAAATATTTTTCAAATTTTGACTTTACCTATAAGAGTGCACAGTTAATTTTCGTTAAGTAAAAATTTCTTTTTTTATTTCATATTTTAAATTAGAAATTAATATTTTGGAAGTAACAATCGACAACCCAGACGATCGTTGTTCGATTCCGAGTATTAATTCAAAAATATTAAAATTATGTTTAAGTTAAAAATTATTTTGGTGTTATGATTGTATGGGAATGCAACTGTCACACACGCCTTTTTCCTCAACCTACCGTCTTATTAACTCCAAATGTTCCCAATCGTAGAATGAGAACGCCATTCCGCTTATAGACTTCACTCCCAGCATATACCCTCCAAATATTCCTGGTGAAATAAACAACATTACATTACATTAGTAATGTATTCGTTTTCATTATTGCTTTAGATAAATGATATTTTTTTCGTTCAGTTACACAACTGCTATAACACAACTTAGCTACATTTAAATTTTCCTGTCTTTTACTAATGGCAAACGCCAAAACAAGATAGCAATAATTTTGGCGCTGTAAGTTCGATTTAGAGACGTCAACATTAAGTTCTATCCAAATTCGAACGTGACCTCGGAACATGCCGACTAAATATACGCAAAGGCACTACGTTTGTTGTGCCTATTGAAAGAAATTTTAGTCGGTATTCGATAAATATGTTTGCAGTCTCGTTTTGGTGTTTGGGATTAGGAAAATAGAAAGACGAAATTTAGTTTAAGTTGTATTACATCAAAATATACCTTAGTGTAACTTCTCCTTAAGCTACTTAATTATATTTTCGAAATAAAACAGACCTTGTAAAAATGACTATAGATATGAATACAAAAAAAGAAGAAGTATTATATTTATCTATATAAATAGGTTAGGTATAGGTTCTTATTTATTAAGTATGTATATCGTTGTCTAGTACCTAAGATACAGGGAATTCTAGTTTGGGACTGGATCGATGTGTGTGAAAGTGTCCAGAATATTATATATGTAAACCACAAACATGTCTGTATGAATTTAAACTCACCTTCAGCACCATACTCCGGCCGGAAACTTTTTCTTTCTTTGAAGTTTTTGAACACCTTTATTGTGCTAGAGTTCTCAAGTATCGCATACTCTGAACTGTCCAAGGCCCACACAAAGTCTTGGGCTGCCCCAAAGGCCTTATTTCTGAGGGCCATCGACGTGTATATAATATACTCGCCGTCGCCGCACACTACCACGAAGCGGCCATTGGGGTTGTGAACAAGCGTCTGAGGATAGATCTCACACGCTCCCAGATCTTTTGTTATAATTGGTACGCGCTCTCCGTCTTTTATACAGGCTGGGAACAATTAAAAATAATACCAGAAACTCTCAGTAAGTAGATGGGCGAAGGGCTTGATACAGAAGGCGCTACTCTTCGACACGGTCCGCATTGTGAGGAGGTTCCTCACTCTGAAGCCCTAGCCACCGGTAACATGGGTCCTAGACCTCATTATCGATGGAGTACCATTTTTTGTAAATGTAAAAATTTTAATTTTTAATTTTATGTATATTTTACAAAAAAAAATATTTTAATAAAGATATATGAATAATAACAATAATTTATTTATTTTCTCAACACAACAAAGAGTATAAAAAAATATGGTAGGATTACAGTGCATAATAATATTGTGAGTGAGACAGGTGCTTTAAGATATTAATTAAGGAGTAATAATAAAGAAAATATCCCTCCTTTTAAAGAAGGGAGGTCCATGCCCAGCTGTGGACTTTCAAAGACTGATTGATGATGATGATAATATACACAGATTTATAGAAACATGTGTTATCGGTTAACGCCTCGCTGTAGAAATGAGTTTTCCCCGACGGCCAAATTCAATAATATATTTAAAAAAAAAATGTTGTTAAATAATATTATTACCGACGTTATACGCTCCTTAGCGCCATATCACGCGCTGACGCGTGATCGTCAGCGAAAGTGTTGATTAAAGATTTGTATGAATGAAAACATGAAGGATGATGTACTAGTTACCATCTGGTGGCATCTTGATGTTAATCTGTTGCATTTCGCAGTGCTTCGCCCAGACGATCTTGCCGCTATTCACATCCATGGAAACGGCAGGTTCCTCCCGGCCCACTTTTATCATTATCGTACCCTCGTCGTAACTGATGAGAATTAATATTAATATCAAACTCTTTAAGTATTAATATAATTACTTTTATATTAATAATTTTAAATATAAGTATAATTATAAACAAATAGCGGAAGACTATTATACAGTTCCATTGACAACCGTTTCACTACAGCAGCCCCGTCCGCCGAAGTACCTCTCGTCACTGAACGGAGGAAACTCGCACTCGACACGATTGTTTAATGTAGCAAAATGGCTGTCCACAGCCCTCATTTTGCTCCCGTGGGCAACGAGACGTATCAGGTGGCGAGCCACGACGCCACCATTTTATAAAGTTTCAAAGTGTCAAAGTTCCTTATTGTGTTCCCACAGCTAAGTGAACAGGAAAAGAAAAAGGAAGAGATAGGAAAGGTGTAATGAGCAAGGAATATGGAATTTAGGAAAAGGACTATAGAACAAAGGATACTACTATCTCGGAAGGTGTAAGGAGAGAGTAGCAACTCGGGAGCCATGGTCGCTTACCCGTATACTTAAGTCTATTTGCCAGACAAGCTAAAAGTACTCGATGACATTCATTTTGATTTTTATATATGTTATTACTCACCCAATTGCAACATTATTAGATCCGTGCATCGTAGAAATAGCCCAGACTCTCTCGAAACCATAGTTGAGCGAGAACTCAAGCCTGTATGTGCCCGCGTGCCATATTCGGATGGTGCCATCCTCCGAACCGGTCAACAAGATTGGTAGCTCCGGGTGGAAAGATACAGCTGACACGTTATGAGCGTGACCTGATAGAACACAAACCATAGTAGAATGAACACATTGATGCTAATTCTACGTTTCTGTTAAACGGTTCAAAAAAACGTTGCATTTTTACGTATCTTTATTTTATTCTTAGTCCGTGTGTTACGAGATCGCGTCTAAATCTTTTAATTTTGACGTGTCTAAATGAAACTAACAGCACCAAAACTGTAGCTATCTCGTTTTGGCGTTTGACATTAGAAAAAATTAGGGAGAGATTAAATTTAGTTCAATTCTGTTACCTAATAATTATCACCATTAACACACTATTGGCGGGAAGGGTATTAATACCTTTTATGCAGAACATATGCTAAGTGTTAGTAATCATTATCATCATATCAGCCCACAGATGTCCACTGCTGGACATAGGCCTCCCACAATGATCCAGTGTTAGTAAAGCATTTATAAAAGCTTGTTTTTTTCTTCATTTAATGAATATTTTGCTTTAAACCACTCTTTGTAAGCAACCTTTAAATAAACTGCTAGACGTGTGAGTCAAACTCATGTTGTTACCCGCCGATAGTGTGTAAGTAAAAAAAAGTTTTACTATCATCAACTTTGTTATCACTTCATTATCAAACAAGAAATCACATTAACTGGTTAGATTAAGATCGATCTTTAGTTTGAAGTAGACAAGTAGAACATGAAATGTTGAAAAAATTAAATTTGAATATTGGAACAGATTTCCCTGATATCAGGGTCATTCGAGGACTTAAATGCACTACATTAAAACAATTCAATATTCATATTCCATAATGTATATATTCAAACCTGTTTTAGTGCAGTGGATAGGGATCGTATAAAAAAACCGCACAAAAACTTCACAAATAGTAAAGTAATAGTTTTCCCGACATAATTAAAAAGTATTTTTTATGCGGTGAATAGGAACCGCATTAACAAATCTCACGTGGAAAATAACTCTAAACTTTACAAAATAACTAGTGATTTGTTTTTTAAACGAAATCAAGACACGAGGCATGGCAGCTACTTGGAATATCGCCAAACCTTTTGGAATCTGATTCAGAAAATACACATGCGAACATTTTTAAACATTTCATTTACATATGTACTCATTTTACACATACAAAATTTTTCAAAATGTATAACCGTTATCCTTCGTAGTCCTACAATACGCGAAATTTCTTGTGACAAACTGGTTCAAAATCGCTTTCGTCACTTGAATATACACTACCTCGCACTCGTTAAGAGTTGACTTTTTTCAATTACGATGAGGTCGGTGATCAGCTTTTGCGACGACTTATGCAATATGATGAATTATATATCGAAAAAATTAAATGGCCGACGAAACATACTAACTTCTTTTTTTATTGATAACTTTGCCAACAATGTTAAATATCGATTGAAATTTTTAATATATCGCACAAAAAAAATCGCAAACAAATCGCACAAATAAAAAATCGCATAAAAAAACCGTACAAAAACAGGTTTGAGTGCATTCATAAAAACGGTGGCCTACCGGTGGTTTATTACCTTCCAAAGTTTGAACACAGGTTTTATTCTGGTAATCCCATATTTTTACAAGCCGGTCATCAGCGCCACTTATAAGGTAAGGCTTATCACCGCCGTGGTAATAATCAACACAGTTGACCCCTTTTTCATGACCTTCCAGCGTGAAATTAGAGACTGAGGACCCCAGTTGCCATACCTAAAAATTATTTTTATGTATTTTTTGATAAACATTAAATATACATACATGCAATCACGCCTTTTCCCTTGGTCCTCCGGCAAGGAATCGAACCCTGGTCTCTCGCGTGACCAGCAGTGATACTGACCACTATACTACCGAAGAATTAGGGTAGGCAGAGACCACTTCTTTCCGCTTGCTATGAGCAAATTGGCTATCCATAGCCCACTTTTCTCTCCCTTGGTAAACAAGACATCGGCCAGCGAATCACTACGTCGCCATTTTAACTATTGATTACTTATGAAAAACTAATGCATGATTCATTATTTTAATTATTAAACAATATCTGTTGTTGAGTAGCTAATATCAATGTATGAGCTACTTAACCACAGTTGTCATTACACCTCTTCCTGTAAGTATCACATTTCTACGACAAACAAAGTTCACCGAGACCAAGACCACCAAGGCACTCACTCACCAGGATACTTATATTTAAATTGGTATAAAGATATAAGGTCTAGCAATGATTTATTATCTCACACTATCCGTACGTTGTAAACATGACTTAGACTATCTTGGATTTGACCTTAAATGAAATAGGAATAGCTCGGACCTTTTCATCTCCCATCGAATCAATTTGTGTAGATGTACTCAGAAAATGTGGATCTAAGCTGCAGGTTTACTCACAATGTTTGCCTTGATCATTTTAAGCACATTGAAAACGTTATCTATACTATTATGAAATTGTTAAATGTCAAATTTCGCAAATTAAAAATATTAAAAAAAAGAACTTCTCAGATTGACTAATTAAGGGCTTCCGAAACCAAGTCTATGAATTTTTGTTTGTTTTTTAGAGCTTCAGACAAAAACCAGCTGCTAAATATTGCCAGCTGCTAAATTTTGCCAGCTGCTAAATTTTGGTTAAACTTTTACAGTTTTAAAGGTACCGACTTAAATAGTGTGGCATGTTTCATCAAAATCGGTCTAGTAGAAGATATAGCTTGATCCTTTATTAGTATTTGCCATTAAGGTACGTGAGTGGAGTCTAACCGCCGGAATGGCAGGAAACGTTTCCCCCAGGTGAACCGTGTTATCCTGGCTTCGCCCACTAGCGATTGTCCTATGCAATACAGTCCACACTCTGTCCGTGACAAACGCTGGGGTTCGTAATCCCACAGTATTTATTACGATTCATATTTTATACGGCGATAAAACTACCCAATGTACACTTTGTTTCTTGTTTATTGTTTGTATTTTTTTTTATATTGGTATGCAATAAAGAGTAATATATTCTATCTACCAGTGAAAAAAATTTTAGAATCGGATCATTAGACCTGGAGATTACCACTCACATACAAACTTACAAACAAACAAATTTTAGCTGTTTATAATATTGGTATAGAAAATATATAATAAATGTTTACTTTGACTGTAGTGTCGAGACTTGCGCTGGCAAAAGTATTGTTATCCTTCGGGTTAATGACGATTTGCATGACGTAGCGAGTGTGGCCCTCGAACACTTGCTGGCATGTCCAGTTACGATCCCAGTTCCATAACTTTATTAGCAAATCATCTGTAATCACCAATCACAATGAACCTCACATCATTTTTTGAGAGCTTATAAGCATATATAAAAATGCAGATGCAATTAAAAATTATAATCAGTAATATTTATACAGAATGTCACATATAATAAGAACTAGCTGTTTGCCCGTAACTTCATTCGAGTGGAAATTTTAACATGTATGTGAGAGAACTGACAGCCTGATCAAAATGTGATCAATTCTCAATCATTCTCTAGCCCCTAAACTACAACTATGTAAAAAAATCATCGAACCCTTGCTTTATGAAGAACAAAAATAAATCCATCCCATGAGAACCTTAAATATTTCTGGGATAAAATATAGCCTAAGTGTTATTGCAGACTAAAATGGATCTCTGTGCCAAATTTCATCTAGATTAGATCCTTTAGGTATTGTGGACTGACTGACTAACAAACATCCATCCATCCAAACTTTCAAATTTATAATAGTATCATAGTAAGGATATGTTTGTTATTTAAACATGTAATCTTAATCTAAACTGGTTCAAGAATTCTTACCACTACTGGTGAGAATGTAGGGCTGTGTGGGGTGTACGGCTATACTCCTGATGTAGTCCGAATGCGCTTCGAACGCGTGGACACGCTCCAACGTGTTGTAATTGAAGACACAGATCTGGTTATCGTCTGAGCCTGTTACCACCCAGTTCTTACGAGGCACGAACTTCGCCGCGCGGACCGGTAAATCGCATACCTGGACAAGAAAAAAACAATAATAACATAGTAGTAACCATCTAGTGGGCTTTACACAATGAAAGCTTAGTTCTGCTTTATACAATCAAACCACAGACTCCCGCGTGACAGGCAGAGTACTGACCACTATACTACCAAAGAATTGGGGTAGACAAACTTGCTATGAGCAAGTGGCCATCAGTATATATCATTTTATATATATCACTACACTACAGTATAAATCACTTTTCGTCTCTGCAGGAAACAAGACATTTTAGGTTCCGAACCACCATGCCGCCATTTTTATAAGGTTCAAGAACATTAAAATTCCTCATTACGTTCACATGAAAAGGAAGAAAAGAGGGTGAGGTAGGAAAGGTGTATTGAACTAGGAATATGGAATATGGGAAAAAAACTATTTTGGGAAAATATTTTTAATTTATTACTTTTTGACAACAATAAATGAAAAATGCTTTATTATATTTTCTTTCAGCCAGAAACTACAGAGAGACAGAAGTTTGTTTACAAGCTGGCTAAAACGACATTAGACATTACAGCATAATTTTCACAATGTTAGAAAACTCTAGGATATGCTGTTCTGTGAAGTGTCTTCTATGAAGGAGAAGTTGCAAAGCTACTTAAAGGAGCTCTTTAATAGTTCTTGTTGCCACCATAGCATCAGATGAAGTTCACAAATATCTTTGCCCCATGAAAAATCGGAAGGCAGTAGGGCCCGATAACATCCCAATCAATGTGTAAAAAGCAATGAATGAATATCTCTTCAACTGAATCCTCACCGCAGGGGTTATGCGAATCAGATGATATAGTGTGTTCACATCTATATATAAAGGCAAAGGAAGAATGTAGAAATGCAATAGTTACGATAGTATTTTGGTAATGTATCACAGCATAATGTTCTTTAAATGCATAATCAATACTAAGTCCCACTCCACATGCATTGTCTCCAAATACTACTATGACTTCTGATTATCTCATATGTTACAAGGATCACATCATCAGGTCTTATCTTTCTATCAACAGAAGGTCTTATGTGAAGATGTTATAAAGAAAAGCACCTGTATTTTACAAACATTAGATATTTTTGTGAAAGTATTTATTTTCCTTAGAGTAGTAAATTAAAAAGTTTAATTTTAGTTCCAATTTTCGTTTTTAAGTTAGATGAATAAAATTTATTGTTGCATGAAATATATGTTTCCATTTAATCATTGTAAATAATCATAAAGTTGTGGACACTTAGATTGCTGTTAAATTTATTAAATATTGCTATGGGAAACTTCTGCTTTTAAGTATACATTGGTTTATATGTTTACTTATAGCAAAATTACTTTTCTATGTTGATATGTTTATTCATACAATACTTGTGAATTATAGAATTTTCAAACAGCTATGCAAAGATAAGCATTAAAAGAAATCACCATAACAGATGGTATATTTTTTTGATATATGTGCATGTATGGACTAAGGGATAATTACAATATATTCTGTAAACAGTTTTTCATATTACTTCAAATCAAAGTATCACTTACGTAGTGTTCACAGTAAAAATTTAAATGTTAATTTTTACCCAACATCACCCAAATATGCTACAATATACTAATAATATGCTACAGTATGCTAATGATATACACTATAGATACAAGGCTACACCAGAGAGATTGAAGTTGGTACAATTGACCTTATATGAGGTGGTCAATTTCAAGATGAATGTGTCTAAAATGAAGATTTTGTCAAACTGCCTACCTGGAGGGTGCTCCTTTCTACTGAAAATCACTATGAATGGTAATAACATCAAAGTAGTAAAAAAAATATAAAATTTGGACAAAAAATAAATAATTGTCTTTTGGCTGAGTCTCACAAGTACTAGATAGAAAATTTATAGCATCTTTGGATAATTTCACAATGACTTTTACAAGACTTTTTTCAAAAACATTTAATTTTGTATTTATTAAATAAATAAATCAAGGAGTCTTGTCCATGCTTACATATTGGATTTGAAACATGAAGTCTGCAGCTACAGAACTGTGGAGCATGTTAAGCAAAGAATATATATCAATTTTGAACCATATACTATATGTCTAAATATAAGATCATAAGCTTGAAATGGAGATGGCCAGGGCATTTGATGAAAGAATGATGGCAAATGGGCCAAGGTAGTGGTAAAATTGTGAGCCACAAAAACATACAGAGAGGAAGACCACATGATATGTGGAATGATTCCAATATGGTTGTATTTTGTTATTATAAACAATTTCACAGACCATGTAATATGTGTTTAGTCTATAACTGTGATTGCAACTTGAGTTAAAGCTTTTATATCATTTTATAGTCAATTATTAACAGACTGAGCAGACCAATATATGGCAAATCTTTTGGCAGAGAGAACCAAATATAGAGATCACAGTACAAACTAAGGATGAGTAGACCTTAAAAAATATAATTTTATAATAACAGTCAAATTATGACCAAGTGTGCCAATAACAAGTTTCGATAAAGAGAAGAAAAGTCTGTAGTTTTAATGTAGACCAATACATATCATACTGTTAAACATTTACAACACAACAACAGCCAAATTAACTATTAAAATGTCCTTTGAAGCACTTATACGCTTATTTTTATGGCCCAACAGTCACCCATATAGGGTTTCAGCCAACTATACTTAACCTTTGTCATACCTAATCGAGGTTAAACCTAACAAGCAATGTATATACCTCGAATCTCTTGATCTGTGAGTGCGTCTCGAAGTTCCATATGTTTACGTCCCCGTTGTACAGCGAGCACAGTAACCAAGGCTCCGTAGGGTGTTGGTCCACGCTCTTCACGCGGTCCGACCTCGCCGTCAACTTCCTCTTGATATCCATGCGCAACGGCTTTTGGGATAAAACAACGACACAAGTTAGATACCTCGTAAACAACACAACGAACAACTGTTACACATGAATTACATTAATTGAATGCCGACATTACGAATGATGACACTGCCGACAAACACAACTACGTGGCGAAAATTTCAGCGTCAGACAGACACTTTAGCCGACACACTTGCAATGATTATTTCTGTGAATTCAAAGTGTTCTTACCATTTTAAAAAAATTAAAACATGAAATTGTTTCATGCAGGAGCAAAAGAATTATAAATATTTGACAGTACGAGTGGACGTGTCCACAGATTACGGGATCAGTTAGACACAGACTACTTTTTAGTTAGACATATGACGGAAGCCCTTTGATTGGCTAGAACTACTTTGGCATGGCAACGTTTGAATTCGGCCAATACCTTAAAATGGGGGGTATAGAATTTGCGGGGCGTTTAGAAAAAAATCAAGAAGTTTGTAAAGCTCATGTTTCACTCGGATGTTAAAAAGTTTTAGTAGATTTTTTTAGAATATTAAAAAGCAATATTTATACTAATACTTTGTAAATATATTAATACTTTGGATTGGCAATATTTGTAAATATCAAAATTGACTAATTTTTTTTAAAGGTATTCCAAATTGTGTGGTGAGTAATAGCGTATATTTTATTTGTTTTAACTTTTGATTTTCAGTGTGAAAAGTTTGCTGGTTTTGTAATTTATTGTGTTTTGTAGATTCCGAATATGATAAATTACTTGAATTAAATTAAGGTGAGATGGAATATATTCCATATCAAAACAATTCGTAAAAATCTTAGCAGTGTATTTTTTTTTTTGAAAAACGGGTTGGATAGAAGCTACTGAGGGGCGAATAGAATAGTAGAAAGGGGTCAATAGCAATACAAAAGGGGTCTATAGAATCCTAGAAAAATAAACAGTAATGAGTGAGGGGTTAATAGAAAAAGTGGTATAGGGCTGGCTCAGTTAAGGAGACTATTATAAATAATATTGAAATTTTTTATAGGGTATCTACATTTATCTTCTATCTATACTATTAAAAAATTGATAAACGTCAAATTTTCAAAATTCAAAGATATTTAAAAGCAAACCACTCAAATCGACAAATTAAGAGCTTCTGAAACCAAATCCATCGGTGTATACTTCATTCATGCAGGCGGAGCCGCGGGCAAAAGCTAATACCATTATATTTAATCAACATGCCACGTATGTACAAACCTAATTCTAGAGGAAAAAGGTATAAACAATATGGCCCTTTTATAATAAAAAAAGCAGTTGAAGAGTATGTTTCTACTAATGTAAAATTAGGTAACATTCCTAAGAAATACGGCATACACAAATCCGTTTTGTATTATTATTGCACTCGAAATATGAAAAAATAGGACGAACAAAGAGCTTTATCCGATGAAATTGAACTATAATTAATAGAAAACATAAATAAATGCGCCGAGTGGAGTTATCTTATGGATACTATGGATATAAGATTGGAATGACCCATAAAAATTTAAAGATTATTTCCCAAGGCCTGATTGTGTTAATAATTTCTTACAACGCCACAAAAATGTTATTTCGCAAAGAGTTTCTGAGAATATTAAGGGAGTAAGAGCCAAGGTATCTTCAGATATATTAAAGAATATTTTAAATTACAAGTTGCTATAAATGATGTACCTAGTTCAGATATAATGAACTACGATGATACAAACTTATTGGATTTAAAAAAATTATTAAAACGCGAATGCAAGTACCTCGAAAAAGTTGTAAACCAAACCAAATCATTTGTAGCTATTATGATGGCTGGTACTGCCAACGGTAATATGTTACCGCCATACGTCGTATACAAAGCGACATATTATATGATACCTGGAGCCAACAAGACCCTGAAGGTACCAGATATAATAAAAAGATTCAGGATAGTTTGACGGATTACTTTTGAGAACTGGGTCAAAAATATGGTTATTCCTTATTATAAGGATATAATATATCAAGCAAAAAATACTTAATAGGAGATAATTTGTCTTCACACTTATCAATGGATCTCATTCATACTTGTAAAGCGCACAATATTAGTTTTGTTTTCTTAGCGATCAACTCTGACTCAACCACTTGATGTAGCATTTTTTCACCCCATGAAACGGGCCTGGAGGCCGTTACTCATAGATGAACTAAACATAAATGCCTCCAAGAATATTATTGCGGATTAAAAAAGCAGGAAGCGGCTTTTAAATATTAACGAACTACTATCCAGAATTCCCGATGGGTACTTAAATGAAGACAACCATCAAAGTACTATTGATGATTCTGTTTTGGGTTTACTTAAAGAAACGTGGTATGGTTTTATGAATATTACTGATCTAAGAAGAAAGAGGAAGCTTAATGTAGTTGCAGGTGTGACTGAAGAAGAACTAGAAGACTACGTATACGCATACGTATATTATATTGATGCCGATATATAATAAAAAAAAACTAAACTTCTTAAACGAAATACAAATACCAGTGGGCCATCAGACGAAAATAATAAGAATAAAAATAAAGGAAAAGGTATCGGAAAAAAACTAAAACAACAAATGTTGCACATCATGCAACATCCCTTTTAACCTCTTTGGTAAACTTATTATTTGTTTCTAAATTTCAAGTGATATTGTCAATTTTATATTTTGTTTTTTGTGCAGTTTTCACTTTTTCTATAAACCAATATAGACCCTTGTTCCTTACCAGTGTATTTATTTATACATTTCACCGATCCGTAACAACAAATTTAAAAGAAATGAAGCAAAATTTAAATTATGATAGTAACACAGTAAACAGTCTAAGGTTGAGTCCTCAATGCACAGAAAAAACGAATGAAGAATTTCAATATAAAATTAATAAAATAGATGTAGGTAAAATTACGATTACTACCACATACCATTCAAAATAATGCAGAAAATAAAAAGGGGAATAAAATAAAAATAACCACAAATAAAATATTGAATAATACCCATTACAATTTACAAATTCCATTGAAATTTTGTAAAAGTGTTGCACCCTAAGCTTACATAATATTATTATTAGGTTATTATTAGAAGGTTCTAATAGTAATTCGTATCGTAATGTTAGGGGCAATTATACAAAATTATGTTTATTATATTAGTTTCCCGGTTTCATAATTATAAAACATTACTTGTAACTGTGATCATTTTTGATTATTTTAAATGAAAGATTTATAACAATTTCTTACGTCGCATGCTACTTGTTTATATATATA
>WUAW01017219.1:14699-26216 GCA_017165845.1 Thaumetopoea pityocampa | reverse complement strand
ACTTTTTTACGAGAAAAGAAATGTACTGACCGCTTTAAGGGCGCAGCGCTGATCGCGTTCTGGGGCCGACCTATTATAACCACTCTGTATTGCCTACATGCCTCACCACTGGATGTACGTGAGCGTTCATGACCACACTTGAAGCGGGCTGTCTATGTGAAGGCCTCTTCTGGTTATATCCTAGCAGCAAATTTAAGGGGCCGCAATTTGTGTTGTTAGGACGTTCCCGCTTCAAGTTTTTAAAAAAACAAACGCTGAAAACCAATTTCTTGACTTCAGTAGCCTTCATTTTAGTAGCCCCGCTTCGATACGTGTTTAGTTTTCTGAACCATACCGGGCTATCATTTGATTACTACTGAACTTTACCGGGCTACTGCTTGGTTGCTACTGACGCGGCCACGAGATTCAAACTATTTATATAAATTGATGTAGTCGACTCAGTAGTATNCCTTTTTTACGAGAAAAGAAATGTACTGACCGCTTTAAGGGCGCATCGCTGATCGCGTTCTGGGGCCGACCTATTATAACCACTCTGTATTGCCTACATGCCTCACCACTGGATGTACGTGAGCGTTCATGACCACACTTGAAGCGGGCTGTCTATGTGAAGGCCTCTTCTGGTTATATCCTAGCAGGGGCCGCAATTTGTGTTGTTAGGACATTCCCGCTTCAAGTTTTTAAAAAAACAAACGCTGAAAACCAATTTCTTGACTTCAGTAGCCTTCATTTTAGTAGCCCCGCTTCGATACGTGTTTAGTTTTCTGAACCATACCGGGCTATCATTTGATTACTACTGAACTTTACCGGGCTACTACTTGGTTGCTACTGACGCGGCCACGAGATTCAAACTATTTATATAAATTGATGTAGTCGACTCAGTAGTATTCCGCGTACTATACGTGGGTCTTACAATGTGTCATGGAATAGCATGGAGCCCATACATCGCACAAAAACGTATGCACTGAACGCCTTTGGTTCGCTCACTCGCTTGCCTCCAAGCCAATATTATATTCTCTTTGCTCCAAGCTATATTCTTCTTTATGAGCAGTACCATAAACGCAAGGCGCCTCCATATCTCTGTGCATATGAAACGAACTAACACTCAAATGTGTAAAAATGACGACATCCTGTCTACAGATGTATATATTCGAATTTGCAGCAGTGTTTGCCAATACCAGCGGTGATTTCTTCGGTAGCTTTTTGTAAGCAGCTTTTATGTCTAAACTGACTGTCCATGACAATAAATTTAATTACAATTACAATTCGTGGAGCTAACGACATGGGCTTTTGTATATACAAATATTTGAAAACTAATAAGTACCTACAAACATGAAGCACGCCATTTTCTATTAAGATATGCGCTGGGCAGGACACGAATTCACATTTTAGTTCTATCTTTATATGGGTCTCACAGAAATGCCTGTCAATCGATCATAAGTTCGTGGTTTCTGGTCACAGTCATTTAAAAAGAGATGGCATTATAAAAAAGAAGAAACCCGAATTACAAATATTTATAGCCACATGATTGAATGTCTCTAATCAATCCAATGTAATACTTAAAAATTTAACGCCAATGTAGTTTAATTAGAATAAGAAGAGCGGTATGGACAAAGAAATACTAAGACTAATTTATAATAATATTTTATTAATAATAATTCCATAGTCATGAATATAGCTGTCGTCTACGGAATTTACCTATGGAAGAATTCTTCGTCTTAGCCTCAAAATCGCACACAAGAATAACTTTGTTCTAAGCTTGAGCCACTGGCCTGAGCCGTGCCTGAGCCTAACAGAATGTAGGTGAGCCAAGAATCTTTTGGTTGAGCATAAACATTCTCTTTGGTCTGAGGTGTCTTGCTGCTCATTCCTTAGTTTGCATTGCATTGTTGGTTGTTTTGTATTCGTCATCTGTGCTTAATTGTTATTGGATGATTCTTACTTATTTCTTGTTCAGAATGTTTTGTGTTTTTTGAGAATGATTGATAACAATATTTACTTAGATGAATAAAATAAATTTTTACAAAATTATAATAATATAATTCTTTGACAACATTACCATTACTTTAAGTTTGTCAGTTTTATGATTGTTTACATGTGTTATTCAGCTGTGTTTTGTTTTGTTTGATATACGTTCGGATCCAGAAAGAGGTGAAGGTTCAACTCATCAAATATTTCGCGTGATGTCATGACTATGGTGAGTTATGTCAGTAACCGCTACGTTAATGTCGTACGGCAGTATATGAATTGAATCTTTTATCGGTTTGTTGCTTCGGGTCATTGTTCGTGTGAGAACAGACGTCGCCTGGGCGCCCGCGCCACTCGCCAGTCAATTGATTTTAATTCTCTCAAGTTGTGGGCGCTGCACGCGCGTTCCTTTCATTTACTCGTTTTACTACATGGAATACTGCCAAGTCGGTCGTCTAGTTCGCGTAATCAGTGCCCTCCGACAAGAATATCTATTACATACAATCAGAAACTATAAATGCAGTGTTTTATCTAATACGAATGCAAGTTTCATTATTTGGGCCAAATATATATTTATTCTATTGTGATTTGTGAGTTAGTGAAACAGTTTCAGTGATCATTTTGTAAGTAATTTCTAACTGGTTAATAGTTCTGATCCAAAATTCTTATTATATGAATCCTCCTAAAAAAAAAAATGAATATACACTTTAACTAATTACTAAATATTAAAGGCAATGCAAGTTAAATGACTCAGACCATTTTTTAGCAGTTCATTTCCCAAGTGATTATCTCAAAACACTACAAAAATATTAACAAATAATATTTACTTACCCTCTTTCTGACTTGTATAAACATCTTTGGTAGAGAACATAAAATGGTTTTGAATTTTGTAATTAATTTTATTAATTTAAAATTTTCTCTTCACTATCCCCACTTAAGTTAGGTACTCGTATTATTGTGGGGTGAGTTAAGATGTCATGCTATCTACTTTCATTCCCATGTATCTCATAATCCAAGCAACAAATACTAATTTAACCACTGGTCAAGACTCACTGTTTAACATAGCTGCTGATATCCGGAGAAGGTTTCTAAATTAGATGTCATATTCATAAAACAAACAGCATTTGTTTCACACTGAGATTGGTTTAAATGCCAACCTATTGTTCACAGTTTATGTTATAGCCTTCTGTCTACAACCTTCTCAATGAATGATAATGGTATTATGCACACAATAATCAACTATTAATAATGCGCACAATGGAGCAAATATTCTGAGATTACATTGTGTTGTATTTTACTTGATGTTTAAGAAAAAGAATATGTTTCCAAATAGATTATTATATTTGATTATTATAGCTATGTCATCAGATGCATCCTTATCCTATTCTATAATATCCTATAATAACATCAGATCCTTACATAAATCAGTATAGTGATATAGTGAATTTTAAGTAACATTATAAAAGCGAATGTGAGATTATTTAGCAAAATGTGTTTAGTAGTTAAGAGGTGAAAGCATATTCACGCCTTACTACTCAACCTGTCATTATAAAATTTTGTTAAAAAAAAATTTAAATAGCACAGACAAGGACATAGGGTACCTTTGATACTGAAAAAAAATGTTCCTGAAGAATAGAAAATTTTGTATTTTCAACAGTGTCTGACATGTATTTAAGGACATCATTGTGAGCAAAGCTGTGGGTAAAAGCTAGTATATAATAATAGCAGTAGCTGAAATACAGTTCTAAGAATAATACTGGTGTGTCTTATATTGTGTAGGCACAAAGAACAGTTAGGTGTGACTAATACTCTAACTGGGCTAGTCAACAATTAGCATGCTTTATTCAGAGTGGTGCTGGCTCGCTCGATAACTTTTATTATATTACAAATGGAAAACAAAACTGGTACTTTTCTAAGATATGTACTTTTGGCTTATCATCTTCATAAAATTTCTATCTTTTATATATAGAACTGAACTTCGAAAGAACTTTATTTAGATTATTGTTTAATGCACTGATACCCAAAGTGGCCTGTATCATCCCCCATAGGTAGACGATGACCTGCAAGGGGTCTACACCAACCATCAAACCTACATTTGATGTTGATAAAATTGCAAAAATTTTATATTAATTATGCTTTGGGGTCTACCCAAAAGTGAAAAACATAACAAATATTCTACAAGATAAAAAAAGTTTGAGCACCTCTGGTTTAAAGTAATTACAATGCTAATTATTATTTTTGGTAATAATGCATATTATGGACACATAAACTTATTGACCTGAAATAATTTTTAATCGATAGAGGATGCGGCTATGTGTATTTTAAAAGTTACATTCCGGGCAGTCAACACTTGTTTATTATTATTTATTTAGTGGCACTCGCCGGCCGCTGCCGCGGCTCGTACATTTTCTGCAGTAACCTATCGCTCCTCGCTTCGCTCGTCGTCGCACCTATTTTTGTCCAGTTATTGTGTTATTTTGTCCTTAACGAAGATTTTTTACACCCAGCACTAAGAATTTTAATTTTTTTTTTCTCGAAAGTGGTTGAATTCCCCCAAATGTGACTTTTAGAATAGACTACAGCCACGGGTCCTCTATCGATTAAAATTTATTTCAGGTCAATAAGCCTATTTGTCCCTAATATGCATTATTACCTTATTTTTAAATGGCGCGAATTCGCAACCTATTGCCACTATGAAAAATAGAAGAAGAAGACTATAGTCCACCATGCTAGCCTTATGCGGGTTGGCAGACTTAACACTCCGTCGAGAAATTATTTCAGACATGCAGGTTTCCCCTTGATGTTTTCCTTCACCGGTGGACGCAAGATATATTAAATTCTTGATACGCACATGATATCGAAATCGTGCTTTGGAGTCAAACTCGAAATCTAGGACTTGGCATGCATGATCATACCACATAGGTTAACATTGCTATCTACTTAGTTTATGGAGTTTGACCAATTTGTTATTATTCTGCCAATATCCGTTATGGAAGTATCATAAACTTGGGGGGCGGTGAGCGGTGAAGATAGAGAATTTTGGTATTGGAAGGACAGGGCTCTTCGACGGAAAGTCCTATATCAAATCGAGAAGGTCATTTGTGGCGGTAGCGGTCGATTGCTCGCTGAAATCAGCCCCTGATTAAATAGAGGACGCGGGGAAAAAAACAAAGCCTGAACTGTCATTTTAAATTGTGATGCTGCATCCCGAAATCATAGNCCAAATCGAGAAGGTCATTTGTGGCGGTAGCGGTCGATTGCTCGCTGAAATCAGCCCCTGATTAAATAAGAGGACGCGGGGAAAAAAACAAAGCCTGAACTGTCATTTTAAATTGTGATGCTGCATCCCGAAATCATAGGCACGTGTGGCATAATAACTCAGGCCTGCGGATTTATGGGCATCTGAATTTACAATTGGTAGGCTTATGTCAGTCACACACATTTATCATTCTATTAGCTGTTGACCGCGACTCCGCTATAAATAAATTTATTACTATTATAAAATTGTTAAATGACAAATTTTGTAAATGAAAAACATTTTAAAAAATTACTCAGATCGACTAATTAAAGGCTTTTGAAACCAAACCCGTCGATGTTTGTTTGTAAGTCAGCGGGTAGATTTTGATCAAACTGTTATAGTCTTAAAGGTACTATTCAGACTTGAATATTGCGGCATGTTTTATCAAAATCGGTCTAATAGAATTGAAGATACAGCTTGATCCCCGTTTTAGTAGCCGCCGATAAGATACAAAAGTAAAAGTGGTTCTAAGAATTTTATATACATCTATGCTTGTTTCGGGATTTCCATTGTAGCGGAAAACCGATATTCACGCGGGCGGAGCCGCAGGCGAAAGGTAGTTTTTAATAAATTTATAATAAGTTTTTCTTAACATAACTATTATCGCTAGGGCAATGAAAGATTGGTGGGGGTGTATAGGTAGCTGCATAGATTGTTTGTAGATGGTTGGAGAAAGTAATAAACTTTCTCCAACCAATCGCAGCATGACCAGTGGTAGTAGTTAATTTAATGAAACTTAGTACAATAGGACACCCGTGTCCTCCGTGCAAAACTTAGTACTGAATTAGACCCCAAGTCCTTAGTGTCTCTCAGGGTGCGGTTCCAATTTAAAAAATTATCGATCCAAATTTTTTTTACGTAATTTGAACATTATTATTATATCCCCAGTCCATATTCGTTCTCACTACAGGGGCACGGACCTCCCCTAATCGGGAGGGGGTTAGGCAGTAGTCTACCACATTGTCCTAGTGCGTGTTGGTAGACTTTACACACAATGCAAAAAAATCTTGTAAAATATATTTAATGTATAGTTTTGACACTGTTGCGATTTTATCGACTCCTAATCGACGAACGTGTATGAAAAGATGTATGGATGTGTATGTGTGTCGTAGTATGTAGCAAACTGTGGTCTCTGCTTACACTTATGGGATACCGGCGTGAATGTATTTATGTATGTGGTTTCATCCGCGAATGTCGGTGTTCGCGCTAAATGTTAACTACCGAAATAATAATAAATTTACAAAAAAGCCTAACAACTTTTTTTATTTGACGTCTCGTACGATAATGGCGGCTACTGAATTAGAGATCGGATTGCATCTTCCGTTTTATTTAACAAATTTTGATGAAACCCGCTGCAGTATTTATGTTGGAATAGTATTTCCAACACCGAAATAGTATGATCAAGATCTGCCCCGTGAGGCTCGAATAAACAGACAAACAGACACACGCGAAGAAAACAAAAGACGGTTTGGATTTCAGAAGCCCTTAATTAGTCGATCTCAGTTAGATTTTTTGAAATAACTTTAATGTACAAGCAATGACTTTTTTTTTTACAATTTTATGATAATACTAGCTTTTACCCGCGGCTCCGCCCGCGTGAATGTCGGTTTTCCGCAACATGGGAAATCCCGACACAATCGTAGATTTATATAAAAAGTCTATGCACCACTTTTACTTGACCTCTCGTACCTAAGCGGCGGCTACTAAAACAGGGACCAAGCTGTATCTTCAACGTGCGTTTTGCGTGAAGCTCGAACAAACAAACAATCGCCGACGGATTCGCTTTCAAAAGCCTTTAATTAGTCGATCTGAGTACTTTGTTTTAAAATATCTTTGATCTTTGAAAATTTGACATTAAACAATTTTGTAATAGTATAGATAGATATATTCTGCTAGTGTATAATACACTTGTCTAGCTCAAGTCTCTGTCCTGTTATAGGTACTATCTCCAATCGTGGTGCAATGAGAACAAAGACTGATAGATCTGAATGATGACATAACACGACATGTCGAAGGTGCTCAGCGCGCTCGGCGGCGCTCTGCCGGACGAGCGACCGCTGCTCTCACTGCAAATCGTAGAGACAGTGGCCAAGTGTCCGGCTGGGTACTGGCCGGTCAGCCGGACCTATGACGAAGATGCAGACGCGGGACTGCTACGCCAGAATGGACTTTTTGGGAAGAAACCTAGCCACTATATTTGTTTGTCGAAGTCTGAAGGTGAGTTTTAATTTTATTTTGTATTTGTGTAATGTCTTCTACACAATAGGTCATAATGGGCCATTGTTTGATGGCGTATGACTACGATGCGTTAGCACCATGACCTACACATACTCAATCGTCAAAAACATCATACGTCTCTTATGGCAGTTTCCCAAAGTGGTCCAGGTGGACCCCCAGGGGTCCACGGGAGACACGACGGGGGTCTACGTTGGCGTACGCAAATTTCCATAGTTAGATCTTATCTTCACATTTTTTGTCGAGTTTTGTGAATATGGTAGAAATGTAGCGGCAGTGGGTCCACTGGAACCAGATAAATTTTGAAAGTGGTCTATGAGAAAAAAAATCTGGGAACCTCTATTCTACACGATGGTCTATTGCAGTGGGCCAACATTATGTGCTATCGTGTGGTATTTGTAGTCTTTCTTCGGCACCTGTATTAATGTAGATATTTATTTATTCAAATGTTAAGTAACCAATCCAAGTTCAAGTTGCCTGTAGGTCTAGGACATTGCACGTCTAAAATGTACGACTATTATCTTGTTTTTACACGATAGCCTATCGCAGTGGGCCAGCATTATGAGCTATCGTGTGGTATTTGTAGTTTTTGTTAATATATGTAGATATTACGTGTATTNGGCAGTGGGTCCACTGGAACCAGATAAATTTTGAAAGTGGTCTATGAGAAAAAAAATCTGGGAACCTCTATTCTACACGATGGTCTATTGCAGTGGGCCAACATTATGTGCTATCGTGTGGTATTTGTAGTCTTTCTTCGGCACCTGTATTAATGTAGATATTTATTTATTCAAATGTTAAGTAACCAATCCAAGTTCAAGTTGCCTGTAGGTCTAGGACATTGCACGTCTAAAATGTACGACTATTATCTTGTTTTTACACGATAGCCTATCGCCGTGGGCCAGCATTATGAGCTATCGTGTGGTATTTGTAGTTTTTGTTAATATATGTAGATATTACGTGTATTTATTCAAATGATAAGTAGCCAATCCGGTGTCTTAGTTCTCCAAGTTATCTGTAAGCCTAAGCCAGTAGACCATACAAGTTGGCAATAACAGCCAGTCTTTAGTTCTCGTGCGGTTATATTCTTTCGAATAATGCACGTTTACCAGTCTGCGCAGGTTTAAGCAAAATTCTCTATGGTTGATATATAAATGTGAGTGGAAGTGTCGGAAGAGGGCGCCCAGGGAAAACTTACTTTGATCAAATCAACAACTTGTTTCAAAAAGGTCAAGTTCGTAGCACCCCTAATCGACGAAAATGTATGAAAAGATGTATGGATGTGGATGAGGCGAGAGAGGTGTATCAGGATCGTAGTATGTGACAAACTGTGATCTTTGCCTATCCTTATGGGATACCGGCATGAGTGCATGTATGTATGTATGTCGCCAACTTCAAATCTGTTTTTGACAGTTGGCATGGACCCCTTGCAGGTCATCCTCATTACATAAGGGGGTCGATATAGACCACTTTGTGTGTATCCATAACCTAACTCTACATGGCTGAAAAATGTCAACCGATTTAAAAAATATACCTATGTCAATTTCACGATTGATTATTTAATTCTTAAAATCAATGGTAGATTCCAAGTATATCGATTAATAAATCAATTATGACACTCCAATGGATCACTTAGAATCGAGTATCGTTTGTTGATAAATCGATTATACTGACAGACGACACAGGACGCATAAGGACATTGTTACTGGTTACTCAACTCGAGTTAAAGAGAGCTGCTACAGATAAATGGGTCAAAAGACAACAAGATCTGGTGCTGACGGTTTTAAATTTAATTAAACAACTTTCTCTTTATTAATTATTATTATGACATTATAAATTAATTATTATGACATTATAAAAAATGGACTTAATCCAAATTTTTCGGTTTCGCTATTTTTTCTGGATATTTACGCATAACAATTTAATGTAAGGTGTTCTATACATATATACACACATACATTCACGCCATTTTCCCTGGCTCTCTGGTGGGGAATCGAACCCCGATCTGCCGTGTGACAAGAGGGGGATACTGACCACTATACTATCGAAGAATTGGGGTAAACAGAGACAACTTCATTCCACTTGGTACGAGGATAGTGGCTATCCGTAGCCCACTTTTCGCCTCCGCGGGAAACGAGAATCGGGTACTGAACCACGGCGCCGCCATTTTATAAGGTTCAAAAGTGTAAAAGTTCCTCATTGCGGTCCCACTTACGATCAGTGCCGCGGCTCTAGAAGCAGCACCGTTATCCATCTATACATATATTATACATATAATTACTTGTCCTAACTGACTGATTCATCAACGCAGAGCTTAAACTGCAAGCGATACAAACTTGAAATTTTGGAAATTCATGCCTTTTATATTGTAAGCATACATTAAGAAAGGATTATTGGAAATTTCACTCTTAAAGGGGTAAAATAGGGAATGAACTGTTGTATGGAAATTCGTCAATTTTAAAGTAAGAAGCACGTAATTTAATATAGCTGCTTCTGGTGAGAAATGAATGTGCACATGTACATATATCGGTGTTATGCAAAATTTTACACCTAAGAGGGTGAATGGGTTTAGTAATTTTAGCCCCAAAAGGCTATGGTAATTAAAACTAAAGATTAAAAAAAATAAACACGCGAATGAAGCTGCGGTCAACGGCTAGTATAGTACAGGATTCTTAGAATTGTACAGTAGAAGGATCGGCTCACCCGCTGAACTTCCATAAACAATCGTAGCTTACGACACACCGCCGTTAAACTGATTCGAAATTTAAATACAATAATTAAACGAAGTACCCACTTGAGACTGCGCGAGACAAAAACTCTCCAAATCATACCGTCGTCAACAATATCTGACCACTTCGACTGTTAATGTCAAACACCCACTTAAGATCATAACGCTACGCCATTCATAGGAATGAGTTATTAAAACTTGCCTCTTAGTTATAGTACATACAAACTTACAATCACGCCTTTTTCCCTGGTCCCCCAGCGGGGAATCGAACCCCGGTCTCCTGCGTGATCGACGGGGATACTGTCTACTATACTACCGTAGAATTGGGGTAGGCAGAGACCACTTCTTTCAACTTGCTACGAGTATAGTGACTATCCGTGGGCTACTTTTCGCCCCCGCGGGAAACTAGATGTGTCGGGTGTCGAACCACGACGCCGCTATATTATGAGGTTCAAAAGTGATTAAAGTTCCTCATTGCGTTCCCACCGAAAGAGGATGAGGTAGAGAAAGTATCTTGAGCAAAGAATATTGAATTTGGGAAAAGGACTATAGGATATACAAAGATACTACTATCTCGGAAGGAGTAAGAAGAGACAGTAATAGCTCGGCGGGCCGGGGCCGCTCACCCGTGTAGTTGAGTCTGTTTGCCGGACAGGCTAAAAGACTAAGTCTGTCTCCCGGAAACCATGTCCTATTTATATCGATTTTTTTATGGTGAAGTAGGTAAATATATAAGCGAGCAACAAAATTAGTTTTTGGATTCTTACGAGGATTATAGATAACCAAATATCATAACTTTTCGTTCATCGCTCGTATATAAAAAGCCTAGAACCACTTTTACATGATCTCTCGTACTTTAACAGCGGCTACTATAACAGGGCTCAAGCTGTATCTTCAATTTTACTGGCCGATTCTGATGAAACATGCAACAATATTTAAGTTGGAATAGTACCTTTAAGATGGTAACTGTTTAACCAAAATCTGCTCCCTAGTTTTTTCGTGAAGCCCGAACAGTCAAACAATCCTTTAATATATCGATCTGAGTAGTTTGTTTTTAAATGACTTTGATTTTTGAAAATTTAACATTTAACAATAATAATATATAGATGTATACTTTTTTATACTCAATTGAAGGTCAGGGATCTTAATATATAGCTCAATTGAATTTAAGGTCAAGGATCTTAATATATAGCTCAATTGAATTTAAGGTCAGGAAGGAAGTACTTGGTCTTTTAGCCTGTCCGGCAAATAAACTTAAGTATACGGGTAAGCGACCCCGGCCCCCCGAGCT
>WUAW01017207.1:2693-19599 GCA_017165845.1 Thaumetopoea pityocampa | reverse complement strand
TATATATATATATATATATATATATATATATATATATATAGCGGATGCTGCGAGAACCAACTATGGGATGTACCAGGATAATGAGAAGCAACGTTATCCTATTATTCAATCAAAATATACTGCGATCTCAAAAACGCCTGCCAAACACTGAGATTAGGGCAAATCCCTTCTTTTTAAGGAGGAGGCATATCTCCAACAGTGGACGTCCACGGACTGATGATGACGAATGGCGGATTTCAAATTACTAGTATTAGTATTAGTATCGACCAACACTAATCATTTGATACCAATTAGTATCGACCAATTTATAAATAAGCGTAAAATTAGCCATTACACATGGAATTAATTGCTTAAATGCTGCTTGTAATATAAACCTTTTTTCCTCCGGAATAAAAAATTGCTTTCTTGTATTAAAAACTTTTTTTCCTCCGGAATAAAATGCCTTTATTTCTTTTGAACCTTGTAAAAATAGCTGCGTCGTGTATCGTAACCCGACACATGTCGTTTTCCACGGGGGCGAAAAGTGGGCTACCGATAGCCATTTTGCTTATACTCGTAGTCACACCGTTTTCCCTAGCTCTTCGGGGAATCGAACCCCGGTCTTCCGCGTGACAGGAGGGGATACTGACCACTATACTAACGAAGAATTGGGGGTAGGCAGAGACCACTTCTTTCCACTTGCTAAGCTCGTTTAATGTAGCAAAGTAGGCACTTTTCACCCCCGTGGGAAACTAGACGTGTCAGGTGGCGAAGCACGACGCTACCATTTTATAAGGTTCAAAAATGTTAAAATTCCTCATTGCGTTCCCACGGCTTAGCGGAGGAAAGGAAAGAGAGTGAGGTAGGAAAGGTGTATTGAGAAAGGAATATTGAATTTAGGAAAAGAACTATAGGACATAGGATACTACTATCTCGGAAGGGGTAAGAAGAGACAGTAGAAGCTCTGGGGGCCGGGGTCGCTTATTCGTACACTTAACTCTATATGCCGGACAGGCTAAAAGACTAAGTACTCCCTGACCTACCTGTAAATGGACGCTAAAGACGTAGTATCTTTTCACAAATTTTTTGTAATTTTATCATTATTAAAGTCATCCCAAGGGAGTTTTGGCGGCAAACTGAATGAAGCGTCACTTGAAGTCTTATTTTAACGTTTTATTTTACCTTATTGTTTAATATATAAATTTGGTGTTGTTTTGTGTATTAATCGTCAATAATCGTGCACAATATTGAAACAAAACTGTGATTAACATAGCAAAGTGACCGTATATTTGCAAGGCAATAGACGTGCGGAATTTTGCCTGGTCAAAACGGTATTTGTCGGATTGACTTCAAAACTCCCAAGAAGCAATTAAATGTGATACACCGATATTTCATTATTAACTTGAAGAATATTATATAACTTCAAAAATAGACATACTCGGCATTGGCAGAAATGGCGCGACTTAGCAGCCACTATGAAAAAAAGAAGAAAGTCATCCCTATTGGATGCCCATCATATCTGCATGAGTCTGACTAGTTCAATTAAACAAGCTATTTTATTTACAACATTATTTTTTATAAACGCAGATGTATTTATCATAATTGGTTCTTAGGGCGACTGGTTATGATAATCGCGCTTGCATCGCGTTACAGTAACTGTACTATTAATTGCACAATTAATAACCATATAGAGCTTTGTACAGGTCGTGTTTTTTTTACTCTCACGCTTATATTTCCCGACGGATGGATAGAGGCTTCGTAAATAGAACTCATTCAGACAAATGAGTCCCGGGTTCGAATCCCCGTAAATGCAAACTCAGTGTGATGAGTATATCCTATATATCTGTTATCCGAGTCATGAACGTATTTATCTATATAAGCATGTATATCGTTGTCTGGCACGGGATTAGATCAACGTGTGTGGGTGTTCAGAATATTATTATTTCGCCAAGTTGTTTCCATATCACAGCAAAGTGCATCGACAAGTCATCCATAGTAGATCTGAAAGCCCTTCATTGTATCGATGAAACTTTTAGCGAGCCACGAGGGGGCTGGCGGTAATTCTATGTAGCATTGTCCCTGTGTCAAACATAAGGTTTTTCGGTTCAATCTGACAGAGGAACCTATTGTCGATTGAACAACACGTATGTTTTCGGTGATCAGTTTTTATTTTATATTCCAATCATCGTCATCATTATACGTCCGTAGCAGTCCACTGCTGGACAATGGCTTCCTCGTTAAAAAGGAGGGATTTCCCATAATCTCCACGCTACACGACGTCTCGGAGATCGCAGTAGATTTTGACTGAATAACAGGATAACACTGTTGCCCGTTATCCTGGTACATTCCTTAGCTGGTTTCCCAAGGGAAGAGATGCGATGACGCCATTATTATGGCGCGCCACACAAATAAATATTCCAGTAAAATGGTCAATTTATTATTGGTTTCGTTTTCCTAAAAGGGGTAGGTGGAAGGGTGCGTAGTAAGTAGTAGGCAATCCCACATTTCGCAAAGGTGTTTCCAATCCAATGTACGAAGGAGCTACTTATGTACAAATTATTCGTTTCATCGCAGAATTTTCAACTTCGCTGAAATCAATATAAGTTGTTAGTAATTTCTGGTGGCTTTGCTAGCATAATATCTAATTAAAAATTATCCTGTATTTCCTTGTTCTAATTATGTACTAATCATGTTATAATTATGTAACTAATTTCACACCAATGCATTCAGTTGTTTGGGAATAAATTACAAATCATCAAACAAAATAGATTTTGTTAGACTGTTTTTAGATAGCTCTAAACTTTAGAAATACAAAATTATACGAGTGATTATAAGTATGGATTTTAATAGAATTTAAATTATATGTAAGTGTTCGAATATACCGACGTAATTTGCAAAGAAAAATTATACTATATTACTTTGCAAAACAGGTTTTAATTATGTAACTAATTTCACACCAATATGTTCGGTTGTTTGGGAGTACTTAAAATCATCAAACAAAATCTATCTACACTTTAGAAACACAAAATTATACGAGTGATTATAAGTACATGGATTTTAATAGAATTTATATCATATCATATGCGAATGAAATTAATGCGTTTGAGTGTACCTACGTAATTTGCAAAGGTTGCCGCGTGGGCAGACCGTCTTTAGGATCGGAAACCAACGATCGTCATTTGTAACTTCATAATTAGTGTTATTATTAGATTGTGAGTTAATTGGGGTCGCAGCCCTGTAAGTACGTGCATTTAATTAATCATGCGCGTGGTATGTGATCAGATAATTATGAGACTCGATAGCGGTGGCACGAGTCTTTGTTGCCACCAGTCTAGCTATACTTTTAAGAGTTTGTAGCCTTTTAACTGCCTAACGCCTTAGTTCCCAAAGTAGTCCAGGTGGACCCCCAGGGGTCCACGGGAGACTCGACGGGGGTCTACGTTGGCGTACGCAAATTTCCACAGTTAGATCTAATTTTCACATTTTTTGTAGAGTTTTGGTAATATGGTAGAAATGTAGCTGCAGGGGGTCCACCGGAACCAGCTAAATTTTGAAAGTGTTCTATGAGAAAAAAGTCTGGGATCCTCTGGCCTAACGTCTCTTATTGATTAAAAACTCAGGAGGTTGTTGCCTAGACAGCGGTGGGCATTTGAGTCAACTGCTGACTACAACCTGGAAGGTATTGGTTTGGTTAATCATTCTAACATCAAACTCATTATTGACTTCTGCGTGTTTGTGAACGCCTGGCGACTGGTGGAATTTGTCACAACTAAGGAGGCATTCGGTCAGATTTGAATCCGTGCCACGTGGCGACCTATTTCGCTACATAGTATCACACATCTTTAACGGATGGCGCATCTCGATGACGACATTATTATAGAGTTCTGAATCACGGTTATGAAATTTGATAGCGATATCGTGTATATAAAATGTTCCGGTATCAACCGTCGGGGTGGTGGCAGGCCCCGCAAAACATCAGATCCGTTAGGACGGAAGACCATTCCTTTTCCGATACAGCCACTCCAGTCACACTTCGACCTGTGAACTATACTGGTGGTATGTCAATGTGATCATCAACGTCTTCATCAACATCACCGTTGGTCATTTATCATGCTATATGTATGTTATGATGATGATGATGTATGTCACAGGTACATCCCTTACACTCAACACTTACACTTAACAGACTCTAACTGGTCAACTAAGGTAAAGAAGAAAAGGCACTAAGCCTTCGTCTTGCTTGGAGAGAAAGAGCCTACCTAGACAGAGCCGCAGGTAAGTGTTGGTTGCGAAAGCCGAAGCCTATTCATTATGACACTCTAAGGCTGTATATTCAGCTGTGGCTGTTTTCGGGCTGATGATGATAAAGAAATTGTTTTATTGCTCGCCATTTATTTGTTACTAGCCGTTACTTGTGGTGCCACCCGCGTGATTTTCAAACTAAAACTTTACTCTTATTGAAATTAAATATAATTAGGCTATTTTACTCGGAGATGATGTCGCTTTATCACAGCAAAAATTAAGAAAGATTTGTTCAGTATTTCCAGCAATTACGTATATAAAAACAAATTTTATAATATTAGTATTAATGATTACATTAATATCCTAAAATATGGCTTTGGCTGGTAGACTGTATAGTATAAATCTGAACTACCCTTTGGTAAATTTGTTGCGTATAACGCCCACGATAAAAAACATGGCGCCTGCTTTGTATTTAAACGCTATTCAATTATAATGAGACGCTTATCTAAGAATATATTACCACAAAGATAATATGATAGTTGTGATGTTAACAGAAACGAAGTAAAGCTATCAATATTACTGAATATATTGTTTTCGCGAAATTCCTAAATATACCTTCTTACTTTATTTACCCAATGGTAGAGTGGTAGAAAATACCTAAGGTCTTAGTTCGTCTTTAAAAGTTGTGTAAAGTTAAAGTACATAAAAAAAGCAAATATAGTCAACCCTCGAAGTGTTATTAGTAAGAGCTTGGTGCCGCAAATAACAGTCCTAACGTTGAATACAGAAACACGGTGTGTGGGTCTTTCGACATTTTTTGAGGGGTTACGATCCCAAGAAAGACAACGGCGCAAGTAGCGTCATACGGCCGTGAAGGTGCAGAAGATACCTTGAGACGAGCTCAAGATAAACTCACCACAGGGAGAGGAGTACTGATGAGATTCTGTTAAGGGAACTCGAAGCCTCTGTGGGTGTTGAAGGAGGTCTCCATGGGGACATTTATTGAAGTACAGTCCGACATACTCCAGTCTTACCCGCAAAGGACTGGGAATCATTTCAAGAATTTGTCCCGCAACAACAATAAAAATATCTAATACAGGTTATTTGCATATCATTATGTCTCAGCGCCCATCGAACTGTTAGGACGGCACTGCTTCAAAAGTTCTTTTAAAAGAACCTACTGCGCTGGAAGTTTAATCCTATTTATTAAACTCACTTAACTACATCTTTTTCATCACCCATCGAACTGTTAGAACGCTATCTTTTCAAGAGTATTTTTTAAAGAATTCACTATTCCGGATGACAAATTCTATTTATTACTAACTTTACTACAATTTTACTTTGCACATTCCAGGTAGACTCAGAATCGATACCAAGTTGAACACAAAAAAATCTTCTACTTGGACTATTACTAGGCTACTAATAGCGTGACTATGCGGTATGAACTCTTTTATATAAATTGGGTTTGCTAGATCAACAGCATTCCTCATACCAAACGTGGGTCTATCAAAATGCTGTACCCAAAGATGATTGGACAAGGTGGTTGAAATTTTATTGTATGATCAAAAACGTGCCGCTATAAGGTTCAGGTACATCTGGATTTTAAATGGGTACAAGCACAATAACAAGTTAAGAAACCCGTTGCTATAGGGGGCACCCACATTAATGGATCTTTTAATTTTCATTACTCTGGATTTTATACTTCATATATTGGGTGCATTATAACGGGATGCAGCACTAAAGTGCGTACGCGCACCGTATTGCATACTGAGCCCATAAACCAATAAATATGTATTTAAAACACATCAAACCGGTTTCACTAGATACGACGGATCGTGGAATTTTTTCGCTTAAACTCTCCGGCATTACTTAACCATTTAACATAACTAGACGTTTTGCGCGTTACTTTAATTGATTACGTACTTGATTTTATATCCCGAATTTGTTCTCTAAACTTAAGATGGCAAATACTATAATCATCATCATTATCTATCTATGGAATTTCATGTGCTAGACATAAGCCTACTTCTTAAAAAGAAGTTATTTGCCATATTCTCGATGCTTGATAAGCACCTTGAAGATCTTAGTAGATTTTAATAGGATAACGTTGCTGTCCATTAGCCTGGTACATCCCTTAACTGGTTCTCACAGCATCCGCGGTTGAAGATGTAGTGACGTCATTATTATATCGGCACCGCACGGACACACGCGCAAACCCCGTTATACTGTACTTTAACTATGGTAATATTGTTGGTGAAATATAAATTAAACATGTTCAACACCTTTTCAGTGCGACATCATTTCTTACCATATTTATGAGATGTGACTGTCAATTGTCTACGACGTTGTACGGTGCTTCTTGCATTAATCTAACCTACATACATCGACACCTCCATGAAATGATATTGTAACTCACTTTCTGTTTTTATGGGAGACAAAATTTAAATTTAAAAATTCACATAAAGTTCAAGAAAAACATCTCTAATGTTTTTAGGAACACTATTTTCATCCACTTTAAGGTTGTAAAAGAAAATTATTATATATTTTATTATTCTTATTATATTCATTATTTTAGTTAACAAGAACTATATAACTTAACTAGCTTTTTCCCGCGGCTCCGCCCGCGTGAATGTCGGTTTTCCGCTACATGGGAAATCCCGATATAATCATAGATTTGAATAAAAAGCCTAAGAACCACTTTTACTTGACCTCTCATACCTTAACGGCGGCTACTACAACAGGGAGTATCTTTAAGACTGTAACAAACTAAAATCTACCCGCTGGTTTTTGCCTGAAGCCCGAACAAACATAGAAATATTGGCGGATTTGGTTTCAGAAGCTCTTAATTAATCGACCTGAGTAATATGTTTTTAAATAAAACAAGAACTATATGGAAAATTATAAATCAAAGTAAAACAAATTACCCTAGAGAAGATATATTAAGAATAAAGGTAAACAATAAAACTGTCGATGATCCGAAGGATATAGCTATGGAATTGAATAATTAATTTGTTGACCAAGTTACTAACATAAAATGTATTAATACTAAACCATTTTCGAATTTATCCTATAATTGTAACTTAATTTTCATGAAGCTTGTTGACGTACAACAATTAAAAAATATAACATCATCCCTTAAAAATAAAAATAGTGCTGGATATGACAACGTTATAGCAAAAATTTTAAAAGTCTGTGCTGAAATCGCCCCAATTTTATGTCACATACTAAATATGTGCATAGAAAAAGGCGTATTTTCCGTACTACTGGGTTATTTCAAACTTATATATTGTCTAGATTGTAGTCACTAATGTATTCGATGGGGAAGGAAAACCTCGTGAGGAAATCTGCATGGCTAGATGGTTCTGTAAATTTATCAACGCGCAACGATGTTTTACATGTTTTACTTATTTTGGTATTACGATTTTATGGATAATGGTGCCTGACTCTTATTTTCTCTTCATCGATTTTTTTATGAAAACATATCACAAATTGAAAATAATAAGTTACAACTCTGTGTGACAACTCTGAATCTATCCCCCCCCCCCCCCCCCCCCCCCAAATAAAATAACTTTAGCATCGCCTTCGTTTAGTTGCATTAAACAGCAATAACCGGTTCCAGAACTGCTCGGTTCATAATAGCCAACGATTTTACGACTGTGACAATTTTTTCGGGTCTCAAGTATCATCGTTCAGAACTTAGCTGCCAAATCGCGTGTCTCCGGCAAATAGGAATAGTGCGCGATCAAACCGAACCGGTAATCCGTGACGTTTTATATTTCCGCAATAGGCATTTCGGATGGCAACACTGTAAACGCGCAACATTCGCGCGACTCATTTTAGTAAATCCAATACATTTTTTATTCATGAACGATTTGACGTTTGTATGTTAATTCGCAGCGTAGGTCCCGGCCCGAAGGATGAAATATTGAATTATTGCCCGGAGTCGGGGATATATCGCGGGGTCTGTTCGATATTAATCCGTTTGCTCCCCGGGGCCCTGCCAAGAATTCAAATAAATCGACTCTGTGACAAACAAGACGTATAAATCAATCACAGCAAGGTGGCATGCAGCCTCTATTGCAGCCCCTCTAGCTCTAGGTACGTACGTCGAAAGTTCAACTAATTTGTATCGGCAAATTTATTGGCGAGGTAAAACTAAGCTCGTTATGAATTTCGGGTCAACCGATAATTTATTTAAGGGTTTTCTTTTTTGATTTATACGGTTTCTTGTCGACGGATGACTTCGACGTCATCGGGTGTAATATATGTACATATATGTAATAAATGCCCGTACGCAGAGATGTCTAAATAAAGATATAGTCGACAGCACCACAATAATTTCGGTCTTTATGTTAAAATGTCTGTTATCGGTAGAACATTGGTGTTGTCTAAATATTTGATAGTTATTACATTTTCTACATTACATTTCTACATCTGTTGCTGCATATATTTCATGGCATTAAGTCCTTTACATAATATAATATATGAATTGTAAATATATAAATAAATAAAATTAACCACAAGATAGTTTTAAATAAATTTTAGTAGGACTAGTAGAGTCGGAAATATTGTGCGTGGGATTTTTTTCCCTAGGAAAATGTTGCACTCAAGTGTGATAAAAGTGACTAAGATGTGCAATAAGATGTAGAATATGATAGTAGCTAACATCATTGATGTTTTGTTGATATTACTTACAAGGACAAGGGGAGGGTGAGCGTAAAAGTTTGGCACGAGTCCGCCTTTACACATATAATGTATGGAGCGTAAATAAATAATTTCACTAGTGCATCAACGGCTACAAAACGAAATAACATTTTCATCACCTGGCGTGTGTTTCACACTTCGTTTATTTCCATACACAATAAAATTGACTCACACCAACGGTTTTTTTTTCTAACCCTACAAAATAACAAGTTCCAAGGACTCTTCAACAGTTGCAGGTGATTTGCGAACTAGTTAACTGCTCTTTATAAAAACAATTGTTGCAATTTCGTTCATGATGTATTAAATATTTTAAATTAAATAAGCAAAAATATCCCGGTACATCCCTTAGGTTCTTACAGCATCCACGGGACGACGTGAAGTGACGCTATTATGATATTATGCGGACGCTACACAATAATATATATATACCAGGATAATGGGAAGGAGAAGATCCAAAAGAATAAAGTGGAGATTCATGCCCAGTAGTGGACTCGCACAGGCTGACGATAATGATAAGGTAATAATATAAGCAAACTTTATTTAAGTTTATTACGGGTCCAACTGAAAATCAGCGCTGATTCAGCACCACAGAAGTATGTTGAACTGGTAGCCCTTTCGACTTTCTTATATGCATTGCTCACAATTTGTAAATATGGTAGTGCAAGTCGAATAAATATAGTTTTTTTACCATATTTAAGCCAGTACTTGACTACAATCCCACCTGATGGTAAGTGATGTTGTAACCTGGGGTGATAAAAAGTACTAGCTTAATAAAAAATTATTCACTCGTGTCTTAAAGACATCTAATTTATAATCGGACTGAAATACTGATGTAAGAAGACTAATTGCAATTCCATTCTTTGGCTGCACTTATTATGAACGTAGAAACAAATGGCTTCGTACGAGTGGCAGGGATATCTATAAGGTAGGGGTGATAGCCAACCGTGCGTCTAGTAGTCCGATGATGAAAGGGGGATGGAGGAATTAGATTGTGTAATTCCTGCGCACACCCTCCAAAATGTATCCTGTAGAATACTGAAAGGCTGGCTACTCTGCGCCTGCGCTCAAGGCTTTGTGTAAATAAGTGAAGAATTCATAGTGAAAATGGATGGCTGTCTCATTATGCGGCGTGCGGCGGGGTATCGTGTGGAATACGTTATCGTATCGCTCGCTGGCCACGTGACCAATACTCCTCGCCTCGTGTACACACAGTAAACTAACACTTGCTATTATGCAGAAATGCTCCTGTATAGACTTGTACAATAATGAGCTCGTGTTATCCTAACTAATATTATATAAATACGAATTTGAGTTTGTTTGTTAGGTACGCTTTCGTTGGCGTTACATGTAAATAGCCTTATAAGTTTAAGAAAATGCCTTTATTTCTAAACCACAGAGAGACACTTCAATTTTATATTGTATGAGCTTTCGCCCGCGGCTCCGCCCGCGTGAATGTCGGTTTTCCGCTACATAGGAAATCCCGACACAATCATACAAAAAGCCTAAAACCACTTTTACTTGACCTCTCGTATCTTAAAGGCGGCTACTAAAACAGGGATCAAGCTGTATCTTCACTTCTACTGAACCGATTTTGCTGAAACATGTCGCAGTATTTAAGTCGGAATAGTACCTTTAAGACTGTAATAGATTAATCAAAATCTACCAACTAGTTTTCGCGTGAAACCTGAACAAAAAAACAGGTTTCAGAAGCCCTTATTTAGTCGATCTGAGTAGTTTGTTTGTGTGTGATTTTTGAAAATTTGAGATTTAATAATTTTACCTAATAGTACCTAATAGATTCATACACTTCAATATTATATTCAATTTTGTATGTGTGTGTATAGCATTAATTGATTTAGCATTATGTGCATACGGAGTGGGACGCCAGTAACAACAGGTAAATTAAATCAGCACGTGTATGCACTTACAATAATCAGCGCACACCTATCACGTTCAGTACACATTAAATATCATTGAATAAACATTATTAGAACTACAAATAACCACAAGAACAAACAGTGTGTGCGGCCGACCCAAATATGTAACTCGATCGCGTATATCTCGATACAAATAAAATGAGTAAAACTTTCCAAAGTCAATTTAGGCCTATCGTATAAATATGAGGAGCCAAGGCCAGTCGCCCGCTATCCGTCGACCTGTAACACCTCGTACAATAATCACACTGATTTATTAAATCACCTCGAACGAATTAATTAGAGAGGATACATTGCTCGTTACACACCATTATAATGTTGTTCACCAGTGGCGGTTGGTGTAATGGAGATAACACACCGTATAAATACGTGTGAGTCTGTGTTGATAACACAAATCACAGTGGCGCTATCATCCACGTCACCCGTTGAGGCTACGATAAGATACGAAGACGTATTCCGAACCGGTCGAAAGGTTGAGATTCTTTTAATGTCATTATTAAATGGTGATGTTTGTGTCTGGGTAAACTCAATGACGTCTTTTGGCGATAAAACCCTGGACAACTGTATAAAAACATACCAACGAATTTATACTAAAAAAAACGAAACAAATATTTTAAATTCTAGATCAGAAGTTCCTAGACATTTTTTTCTCATAGACTACTTTCAAAATTTAGCTGGTTCCGGTGGACTCCCTGCAGCTACATTTCTACCATATTCCCAAAACTCGACAAAAAATGTGAAGATTAGATCTATGGATATTTGCGTACGCCAACGTAGACCCCCGTCGAGTCTCCCGTGGACCCCTGGAGGTCCACCTGGACCACCATGGGAACTAAGGTTCTAGATTGTATTCTGTGTTTATTTATGGCTTGTCGTCATTCACGACGTCGTGGTGGTTCGCCACCCAACATGTCTCGTTTGCCGCGGTGGCGAAAGGTGGGCTACGGATAGCCACTTTGCTCATAGAAGGTGGAAAGAAGTTATCTCTGCCTACCCCAATTCTCTGGTAGTACAATGCTCACTAACCCCGCCTGTCACACGGGACACCAAGGTTCGATTCCCCGCCGAAGAGCCAGGGAAAGGCGTGATTGTATGTATGTATGTGTACGTATGTATCGCCATTCACCTAATTTAGTTATATTGATTGTAGATCTCTTCCATGCAATTTTTAATAACTAAAATTAAGGCGTTACTCTGAGCGAAATGCCGTATAAATACAGTTTTCAAGGCCTATTCCTTATTAAAAAAAAATACATTACACTTATTCAAAACGTTGTCTTCAGATTGGCCGATTCAAATTATTTTTAATGCAGTAAATACCTTAACTACCTATACGGGAACCCGTCCGCTACAAAGGTGGTGAATTCGCACAAAAATATAATTTCTTAAATTTTGGATTTATACTATGGTCTCTGCGTACCCTTACGGGATATCGGCGTGAGTGTATGTATGTAGAATTTTGGATTTTTAGAAAAATTACAACAATCAAAATATTCGTTATTGTTTATCGGTAAGTGTTAGTTGCAAATTACAATAACATACTTTAAGAGGAGATGCATGCAATCAATAACTTTTTTCTCATTTTTGTATTTCCTTTATAACGACATTTTATGAAATATTTACTACGTTAAAAATAATGCAACTCTTTCTCTGTAAATAGAGAGGGGTGAGGATAATGTAATTTAATGTGTGCGGGTGCGCATGCACATGCGTGTGTATTAACGAGAAAAATGTATGAAAAGTTAAATAATGACTGATGTGGGTGGGGAAAAGAGAGAGAACCAATGGAAAAGACTGGTATTTTTCCTATCTAAACCACACTTTTGACAGTTCTATGTTTGACCTTTTGATATTATAAATGACACATAATTAGAATTTAAATACGCCTATATATCAGCGCATGACTACTAAATTATCCACATTAGTCTCTATGTAAATTAAAAAGACGTATTATTATATCGATGCAAGGTGTATACCTGCGTGACCATAAGGATTACCTTATACGTACAATGAGAATTCTTCTGGTGTCTTGTTTAGACTTTACGGTTTAGAAAAAATACTAACAATGTAACAGAAATGTGCAGAATTGTTATCATTAGCATTAAATAAGTACATCGGTGGTCAAGTGGTACTAAGCAGTACCTGCGATCGAACAAGTTGCGCGTTCGATACCGGTTCCGTACAACTGGGTTATTTCAAACTTGGTACGGTCTACAATGTACTCAAGGGAGAAGGAAAACTTCGTGAGGAAACCTCCATGCCCGTATAGGTGTGTGAGGTCTACCAACTCACACTAGGCCGTGTGGTAGACTACGACCTAGTCCCCCTCCTGATCAGGAGAGGTCCGTGCCCCTGTAATGGGGACGAATATGGACTGGGGGGATGATGTTGATTAAAATTAAAAAAAAATACGTTTGTATACGTCTTTCTGTGGGTAGATCCATACTCAGCGGTAACACAGTATTTGGACTGATTACGAAGAATAAAAAAATTAATCTATACTATTAATTAATATAATTAAAAAATAAAAATAATAAAAAATTTAATTTATACTATAAAGTTGTTAAATGTGAAATTTTCAAAAATCAAAGATATTTAAAAACAAACTGTTAAATTAAAGCTCGATGTCGACTGTTATAATTTCTTACCGGTTCTATTACGAAATGCAGAGTCAGTATAGAAATATAGTACAAAGCACCCCACGCTTTTACCACAATGACATAAATTTTCTCGTTAGTAACTTTTTTCTTACATTAAGAATTATTTTTTACTTTTTAGGTCGATTACGAACCATAAAAGCGTTTTTTAATTTTTTAAACTATAATTAATTTTTCATTTTTAATTCGATCTATAAAAAACAACATTATTAAATTATTTTTTATAAAACAATTTTTTTATTATTTTTTTTTTTTAATTAAATTATTGTATTGTCATCGGTCTTTGACAAGTGTGCAAAATTTCGAATTAATCTGACGTAAAGTACGTAAAAATCGAAATCAAAAAGTCCGTTATATACATAAAGGTAAAGCGTATTATATATGTATATACTCGTATATATAATATGTATTAACAAATATATAATAAGCGTGGAATAGTGATAGCTAATTTTTTAATCTATTTCCTATTTTTATTTTATTATGTTATTTTATTTAATTTATGTTCTATTTTCATTTTTATCACGTACGTACGAGTAAGTGGCGACATTAATATGGTACAAATCTTGGCCAGACTGAAGTTCGTGCGAAAGTTGCGAAAATTCGGAGCCTACGCTAAGTCTTGACTCATCGACTTGTTCACATCGGCTGACGAGTTTGGGCCGGACCGAAGTTCGTGTAGAAGGCGCAAAATTTCGGAGTGCCTATGTTCAGGTTGGCCACGACTTGTTGACTGATATGTACCATTAATTTGAAGAGCGCCGTTTCAACCTACAATCTCGATGATTCTTATATCCTAATATTATAAATGCGAATATGAGTTTTTGTTTGTTTGTTACCATGAAATTTTGTACAAACGATGTCAGGACTACAGAAGACATAGCGTATGTTTTATCCCGAAAAATCCTGTTTCCGAAGAACAGATTTTTATTTTTAACTGTCTCTGACATGTATTTAAGGACATGCGAAGCCACTAGCTGAAAGCTAGTATTGTATAATCGCGTGTGTTATGCCTTGATGATAGTCACTGGTAGTCGCATTTCTAAATAAAATTTAATTACTCCAAGACATAATTAAGGTTCATAATGGCTACAACTATTAAACACGATGCTAAATAATTTCAAGTATTCTTAAAGTGACAATTCTAGCTTTGTAAGTTCACTAGCTTTAAAATGAAAATACTTCGCTCCAAATAACATTGAACGAAGAAGTGAAATACCAACGATGGTTATGTATTTAATTTACTTACAATTTGATTAAGCTATTTTCTCCTAAAATTACTATTACATAATCAATTTCATTTTAATCATGGCGACGCATTTATCTTTTAATAATTTCATTTAAAAATAAGTGATATATTATTCAGTCATTCCATTTATTATTAGTTATCATAGCTTTTTACGAAACAGCTTTTCAGTAATCGCAATGTGTTATTATGATTATATGATATATTGCCCAATATTGCTTTTATGATATTATTCCGAAAAATAGGTCTATTAACGGAATTAAAATATTACATGACAATATAGGTACTCTGGGGTACGTCGGTGGTGTAGTGGTGCCAAGTACGAGTTGCTTTCAAATTGATATTGGTTCGATCCCGGTCCGGTACCACTGAGTTATTTCTAACAGAGAAGGAAAACTTCGTGAGGAAACCGGCAATCCCGCATGGCAAAGTGAAGTCTACCAACCCGCAGTAGGCCAGAATGGTACACCAGGGCCTAATCCCACTCCTGAAGTGGGGAGAAGAGGTAGAATGTGATATGGGGTAATCTCCCTCCTTGTATGAGAGGAAGAGAGACGTTACGACAATAATAGATAATAACAATTTCAAAAATAAGATGGTCATATCAGAACGATCTATTTAGGTATGAAACGTATCAAAATCCCATTTTTGCTGTCTTTTTTATCCTAATCTTATTTAGAAGCACTGTTCACGTGTTGTCAACACATACCAGCTAATTACCTACTACTTTAAAAATACAACAAATAAATGTTTACAGGAAAGTACATTAACATAATTAGCATAAAAAAATAATCATCATCACCCCCAGTCTATATCGTCTCCACGGTCCCACACTACAGGGGCACGGACCTCCCCTGATCAGGAGGGGATTAGGCCGAAGTCTACCACGCTGGCCTATTGCGGGTTGATAGACTTCACACACTCATGCGGGCATGCAGGTTTCCTCACGAAGTTTTCCTTCTCCGTTGAGTACATTGGTGTCTGCAATGTAGACCGTACATGAATTACAAATAATAACTCAGTGGTACGGGAACGGGATTTGAACCCACGACCCTTCGATCGTAAGTCGTGTCTAAAACCACTACACCAACAATGCACTAATACTAAAAAATAATAAACAATTTAAAATTTCCCTGTCATCACTTGGGTAGTTGACGATCTACCACGGTGCATTTCTCGCGCAATATCTTTCCACGCACCATCATCCTGTGGAATGAGCTCGCAGCGACGGTATTTCCAAACGGCTATAACTTTGGAACCTTCAAGAAACGAGCTTACACTTTTCTTAAAGGCCGGCAACGCACCTGCGATACCTCTAGTGGTTATGGGTATCTGTGGGCAGCGGTGATCACTTACCATGAGGTGACCCGCTTTCTCGTTTGCCCCCTCTCCTATACTATTATAAAATTAAATGTCAAATTTTAAAAATCAAAGATATTTAAAAACAAACTATTCACATCGTCTAATTAAGGGCTTCTGAAATCAAATCCATCGATGTTTGTTTATTTGTTCGGGCTTCACGCAAAAACCAGCGGGTAGATTTTTAGTTAAACTGTTACAGTCTTACTGGTAAACTGGTACTATTCTGACGTAAGCAATGCGGCATGTTTCATCAATATCGGTCGAGTAGAATTAAAGATACAGCTTGATCCCTGTTTCAGTAGACGCCGTTAAGGTACGAGAGGTCAAGTAAAAGTGGTTCTATGGCCTTTTATATAAATCTATAATTGTGTCGGGATTTCTCATGTAGCGGAAAATCAACGTTTACGTGGGCGTAGCCGCGGGCATAAGCTAGTATATAAATAAAAGCACGGACAGACGCGTCAGCTCTATTGAGTGTAACGGGATCCGTTGTTTAGCTGTGGTTTCGTGGAACACCGTGGCAGTGCACAGCTAGTAAGTACTAGGGCCGTAATACACACCTGTTGTTTAATTCATTGTCTTATCCATTCGTACGTCGACCACTGCGTCGTAACACTGTATTTATCAATCACAAATCGTGCAAAGACTTACAGAATCAGACAGACAAATATAGATCTGACATATCGCTCATCCAATAGAATAATGACGTAATTGTTTTATTTTGTGTTTAATTTGGATGATTTGTTGTTTAATATGGATTTTTTTTTCGAGAATGCTCAAATTAT
>WUAW01017202.1:50541-64208 GCA_017165845.1 Thaumetopoea pityocampa | reverse complement strand
TAAATGTATAAATAGATTGCTATTATAAAATCGTTAAATGTCAAATTTTGTAAATTAAAGATATTTAAAAAATGACTACTCAGATCGACTAATTTCTGAAACCAAATCCGTCGATGTGTGTTTGTTTGTCCGAGCTTCGCGCCGAATCCAGTGGGTAGATTTTGGTTAAACTTACAGTAAAGGTACTATTTCAATTTAAATTACAGCGGCATGTTTCATCACAATCGGTCCAGTAGAATAGAACATACAGCTTGATCCCTGTTTTAGTAGCCGCCGCTGAGATACAAGTAAAACTAGTGCTAAGGCTTTTTTATATAAATATATGATTGTCTCTGGATATCCCATGTAGCGGGAAACCGACATTAACGCGGGCTTATAAATAAATAAATGAACTTTCCCCACCTGAAGGGTACATCTTCCACCGCCAGTTCCCCATCTCGTCCGTGCCAGGGCGAGTTGTGGTGCTTCCTTAGATTCGCACGTTCTGATTTTATGTAGTAGGGAATCACGTCATCGTACGACCTGGAATCGGAATGAAAATATCGATTTCATTCTAAATGGTCCAACTTCATATTTGATTGGCACAATGGCTGTGACCTAGCTTTCTGTGCCAAATGAGACCCGGGTTCGAATTCTGGTAGACACAAACTTTGCGTGATGAGCACAAATGTTTGTTTCCTAGTCACATATATATCTATTTATGTATTGTACTTATTTATACAAGTATGTATATCGTTGTCTAGTACTCAAGACAGCGAATCCTAGTTTGGGACTAGTTCAGTGTGTGTGAAGGTGTTCAGAATATTATTATTATTTTATGCCTTTTAAGGTTGACCAATATATTGTACTAATATTACAAATGTGCAAGTGTATGGAGATTTATCTCGTCTCCTTAATTAAACAACGATATTAAATATTATACACATTTTATCTATGTATTTGACGTAAGAAGATTCCGTCACATTACGATCGTATATACCTAAAGACACATCATTTGGAGTTTTGGCGGCAACTCGAGTGAAGAATCACTTGAAGTCTTATTTTAACGTTTTATTGTGATGTTTCTATCTATTAAATGTCAAATTAAATTAAATGTCAAATAATTGTTAAATGTCAAATTTTCAAAAATCAAAGATATTTAAAAACAAACTACTCAGATCGACTAATTTAAGGGCTTCTGAAACCAAATCCGTCGATGTTTGTTTGTTTGTTTGTTCGAGCTTCACGCAAAAACCAGAGGGTAAATTTTGATTAAACTGTAACAGTCTTAAAGGTACTATTCTAGCTTAATTAATGCGGCACGTTTCATGAAAATCGGTCCAGTAGAATTGAAGATACAGCTTGATCCCTGTTTTAGTAGCCGCTGCTAAGATACGAGGGTCAAGTAAAAGTTGTTATAGGTCTTTTATATAAACCTATGATCGTGTCGGGATTTCCCATATTGCGGAAACCCGACATTCACGCGGGCGGAGCCCCGGGAAAAAGCTAGTAGATAATAAAATTAATTACAATCATATTAAGTAAATATTAAGTTTAATTTTATGTATGTACACTTACACCACCTGTGGTACATATTATTTATTACTTAATATCATAATACATATTAAAATTTATTTTTAATATAGCATAGGTACTTCTACTTAGTTCATTAAATTTAGATTTATATCTGATTATAATCATTTAATGAATTCAGCCAGGAGCCACGGGCAAAAGCCCGTGGCTCCGCCCGCGTGAATGTAAGATTTATATATTACTAGCTTTTGCTAGTAATATATAAATCTTGTGTATTAATCAGTAATCGTTAACAATATTGAAACATTGGAATAAAACTGTGACTAACATAGCAGTGACAGTATTTTTTCATCGCAAATCGCAATAGACCTGCAGAATTTTTCTGGTCAAAGTGGTATTCGTCGGGTTGACTTCAAAACTCCCAAGAAGCAATAAAATGTGACACGCCAATATTTTATTGTTAAATTGATGAAAGTATATACATACATACATTCACGCCGGGATAATATATAAGGGTAGGCAGAGACAACAGTTTACCACATACTACGATCCTGACACACCTCTCTCGCTTTATCCACCACCACACATCTCTTCATACACTTTCGTCAAGGTGCTACAAACTTGATCTTTTTGAAACGAGTTGTTGATTTGATCAAGGTAAGTTTTTCCTGGGCGGCCTCTTCCGCCACTTCCACTCACATTTGCCCAATATATTCGTTTCGTCAATCAGATCTGACTCATTCTTTCTAAATGACCAAACCATTGGAGAATTCCTTTCTCGATCCTTGTCACCACATCATACTTCAACTTACACCGATCCCTTATCACGCTATTGCTCAATCGATCACTCAGGGTGACTCCACAGATACTCTCCAGGGAACGCATTTCCACCGCATTCACGCGACTTTCATTCTTCTTTTGCCATACCCACAATTCACTACCGTACATAAGGGTAGGCACCAATACACCATTGTGAATAGCCAGACGAGCCTTTTTTGAGACTGAATGACTACTCATTATAGAGTGCAGAGCACCATTTACTTTATTACCCGCAGTCACTCTCCATTCAAAATATATATAAAAATAAAAAAGGTTTAAAAAAGTATATATTAAAATGACGAGTTGGCTTAAAGGTCTCAGATACCAGTCCATAAAATATAATAAAAAACATATCTTTCGTGCATTATAGAGGTACATATCACAGTACGTATTTAAATACGAGGACATGTGGTACGCTCGATGTCTGAGCGACACAACCAGGTCCAGCAGAACTGCTTGGCATTAAGCTGAGCTGGGTTCTTAATTGGTACGGTTAATTGTTTGTTATATCTATCTAAATTATTCCATAGAATTTATGTGTATCTATGTAAAATCTATCCGCTGGTTTTTACCTGAAGTTCGAACAAACCAACAAACAAACATCAACGGATTTGGTTTTAGAAGCCCTTAATTAGTTGATCTGAGTGTTTTTTTTAAATATCTGTGATTAACAAAATTTGACATTTAACAATTTTATAATATTAAGTATAGATTATTCCTCTTTCTCCTAGTGTCACATAAACGGTAGAAATTTATGCATGTATGCGATGCGTTTAAACGCACCAAAGACCACAATTACAGATTTTGTATTCATTATTCATTAATTAATTTTACCCTTTTCTTAGGTAAATAAGTCTTCGACATTCGTGGTGCATGTGGGATGGAATGTATTTATTTTGAAAGTGGTCTGTTACCAGCCATAGTTTCCGTCTGCTGCTATTCTGTCCCAGTCCTCCTTCAGGCCTCTGGTATAAATCATGTAATTGACTACGCTGGTACCGCCGACAGCCTTTCCCCGCGGCCAGAAGCACCTCTTGTCCACCATACCTGAAGATATTCCATTTACTATTCATTATATTTAACATTGTACTAAAACAATTTGCAGAAAAGTATTATTATGGAAAAAGCCTTGTGCTTATTATATTTTGGATAGTGCAAAACTAAACATACCTAATAGGTTTTAAGTTGAATGAATCTGATTATCATCATCATATTAGTACACATATGTCCAGTGCTGGACATAGGTCTATTCTAATGGTCGGCACACCGAGCGATTATATATATGTATACTTTTACAAGATACTGATTATAAACAATGAGCAATCTGATTATAGAGAAATAAAAATAATATTTTTTTGTGTAGCAAAAGACTAATATTGAAATTGACTACATACGCGGCCATACTAGCGGTATGGCCGCGTATGGCAAGTTTTAGATCTTGAATTCGAATCCAAAGTGCGCACCTTTGAATTTTCTAAATCGTGTGCCTAATAATTATAACTCGCATTAAAGGGTGAAGAAAAACATCGCAAGGAAACTGCACACCTGAGACATTTTCTCGACGGGGCATGCCAAGTCTGTCAACGCGCACTAGGCCAGCCTGCTGCTGCTGCTGCTAGAGTATAGCCTGAACCCTTAGTTCCTAAAGTGATCCAGGTGGACTCCCAGGGGTCCACGGGAAACTCGCCGGGGGTCTACGTTGGCGTACGCAAATTTCCATAGATCTAATCTTCACATTTTTTGTCGAGATTTGAGAATATGGTAGAAATGTAGCTGTAGGGGTTTCACCGGAACCAGCTAAATTTTGATAGTGGCCTACGAGAAAAAAAATCTGGGAACATCTGCTTTAGAGCTACTGTGTTTTTAGCGAACTGGGAGTTTTATTTGAGATTTTCCTGGTATGCATGTAAATTGTACTTGTGCACATTGTACCTGTGCAAACTCCTGGCTGGTATTCCATCAGATACGGCCACACATACTCGGTTTGCTGAAGTATTGGGGCCAATATTGGTACGTTCGTTATCAAGTTCTCTCCTAGCCCTGCTTCTATTAACAGTACCGAGGCCTTTTGACCTTCGCTGAGACGCGAGGCGAGTACACTGCCCGCTGACCCTGCGCCTATAATTATGAAGTCATACGTCGATAGAGGTCCTTTAAAACCTGTAAAATGCATAATTTATATTATAAACTGGTAACTTTGATAGTGTGTTTTGTATAGCAAATTGGATTTACTGTATTTTACTAGCTGCTGCTTGCTGTTCCGCCTGCGTGTACTGCCCGATTTAAAACACAATATTAACTGTTTAACTAATTTGTTATGATGAAACGGTATATTTAGGTGACAAGGAATAATATTATCTTGCTTAGAAACATACGGATGTGTTTTTAGATGGTCCGGCTGTCTCGGTGTTCGAGACGTGGTAGACAAATTCCAGTAGGGTCTTTTCAGGTGATATTGCGCTTTATGACCCGATCAATCAATCAATGCTGTGTGGCGCCGGCATAACAATAGCGACACTTCATATCTTCCCGTGGATGCTATGAGAACCAGCTAAAGGATGTATCGGGATAATGAGCAGCAACAACCAGAACTCATTCAGTCAAAATTNATTGCGCTTTATGACCCGATCAATCAATCAATGCTGTGTGGCGCCGGCATAACAATAGCGACACTTCATATTTTCCCGTGGATGCTATGAGAACCAGCTAAAGGATGTATCGGGATAATGAGCAGCAGCAACCAGAACTCATTCAGTCAAAATCTACTGCGATCTCCAAGACGCCTGCCAAACCCCTCTCTTTTTAAGGATCCAACAGTGGATTTCCACGAGCTGATGATTACGCGACCGAGAGAATAGGTAGAAGATGCCTTGATATCTAACTATCCTTGATAACTATCCTTGAAGCATTCAGTGACCCCGGCGCTGCATTAAGAAGCGCCATCTGGACGTCGTTTGCCAGAACATAGGAGCCAATGAACTTCACTGATAAACACGTTAAAAATTGAGCTAAGTGAAATAGATCAATCTATTTACTGATACTCAAGTAAGAGGTAGATAGGTAAATTTAAGTAATTGTATTCGATTGGATAATTCGATTGGAGAGGTCTATGTTCAGCAGTGGACAGCTACGGGCTGAAATGATGATGATGATGATGAAGTAATTGTAGATAGGTAATTTGTAATGTCCAAATGTCGCTCTAATTTAAATTTAATAATAATTGTAGTGTTACTGTAGGTTTTAAGTGTGATGTATTTATTGTAGTACGAGTACCACATGGCGGTCTACAATAGCAAAAAACGAACATTGGCACATGTACCCGAAATTGTATAAATAATAATTGCGACGTATTAGAATTATAAGTAACAAAAAATTCACGTTATAATATGTATTTATCACTAAATAATAATAATAAAAAAAAATATATGTCGGTATAATTAATCTAAAGTGTAACCCTGCGTCGTTGTTATTATTATTTATAACATTCAAGAGGCTAAAAACTGAATTATTATGTATCCTAACTACTTCCTACTTGGGTGTTGACACTCGAGTGGCGATGGGCAGAGTAATACCGGCCTGCTTAACTATTTCTAAAATCGTCACATTTTTTCGAGTGTGCTTCTTATGTATCGATGGCGATGCCTCTCAGGCCAGATGTAACATGGAGCTCACTATATCCAGATCACGACGTCATCCCATCCCCTATTGTAACGCCTTTGAAAAGTCTCCTGCTGGAAACTATCCCTCGAAGCTAGTCAGTATTTTTGGCCTTTGTTTGGCCGAAGGTTGCTTCAGAAGTGGGTCTTATAAGTAATGTCGATCCACTGTGCGTGTGTGGTATCACTCCACAGATTATGATTTGTCTTACTGCATGCCCCCATCCCCAAAAACCTAAATGCAGGTTCAACTCATATGCCTTATACAGAAAGTAGTCTGTGTGTCGAAATATTGTACTGCTAGGTAGTAGGCAGATTTAAATTGAGTTGAAAGAAGGTTTCAGGAGAGAAGAAATTAGACAACTTTTTAAATATCGAAAGAAAAAAGTCGGCCCTTATGGCCTTAATGAACTATGAAATTTATGTCAAAGAAATTTTCTTCAGCCCTCGAATTTTCAACTAAAATCTAACAGTCGCTAATCAGTGACATGTGGGTATGATATCCTTTTTTGCTTAGTTTTTCGTAACTTAAAAAGGGATAGTATGGTTGTCACTCATTAGTGACTGTCAGAATGTGGTTATAGAATACAGAGACAGTTAGTGCTTAGTCTATTACAAATATAGCGGTAAACAAACGTACAATATGCAGTCTGCGGCGTTTTGTACGTTGACCCATTAATCATTATTTTTTGGAAAACCATCAAAAAGTTCCCAAATAGAGAAACAGACAGACCACGAGTGGTCGGTCAAAATTACCTCGACAAAAAAAAGAAGCTATAAAGAGAATTTGAAAGATATATTAATATACTGATAAAATCACTAACCTTTAGGTAACTCGTATTTGTCTCTCAAAAATTCTAACGGATCGGGTTCATCTGCTCTCATAGGCAACATTTCAGTATTCAACATTGCTTCTAAGACTTTACTTTTCAGCGGTGTACTGGCTCTCTTCTCCCTGATATTTTCGCCGCAGTATCCACGACATACACTGGGCTGTGCATATTCCTCATCGTTTGTAACTGTGGCTTCGTCATCAAGGATATTAGAGTATGTATTTGTAATTGTAATTAATAAATGTATTATTATCGGATGTGATATTACGCGCGTTTTCATTTCTGCGGACGCTCAAAGTACCGTTCTTGACCGTGACCGGCGTTACTCTGATCCTCACATGACCGAGTTGCCGTTATTAACCGGTTTAACTGTATGAGCGATTACTTCGTTTTTACTATAAAAGGAATTCAGTACTTTGAACTTGGAATATAAGTATGTTATGTCAGAATTTGCATATAACGGTTTGGTACAACCGTTTTCTTCCAATGGTACTTACTCATTGACTAATGCTACGATAGTTTTTGTTTGCTCTGTGGCGCCACCATAATAATAGCGTCACTATTTCTTCCTGTAGATGTTGTGAGAGCAAGTTAAGCGATGTACTAGGATAATGGGCAGCAGCATTGTACTATTGTGGAGATAATAGAAAATCGCTCTTATTGTGGTAATCTTATTATGGTGACAGTACTTGTTATAAAGCTTAGGAGCTTTTCTTAATTACGGTTTAATTAAATTTTTTGGATTGTTAATACATTATAAGTATCTGAGTAATTCAGGTTATGACTATGAGTTTTGATATTAACTCAAGTTTGACTTAATCTATTCTTATATTTCACATACAGTTTACTTACATATTGAGATAGTTATAAGATTGCCCATACAATCCAGACTAAATATATATAATGAATGTGAACTATATTTGTCTGTCTGTTATCTCTACAATCGACGAATCATTAGTGTTGAAGTTAAGTAGAGAAATAGATATGATACTGTTATGTGTTGGGACTAAACCGCACTAGGTCAGCGTGGTAGAGTACGGCCTGAGCCTGATCCGGAGGGCCTGATTAGGGGAGGTCCGTGCCCCTATAGCTGAGACGAGTATTGACTACGGATGATGATGTGTCGGGACGGTATTCTGATCAGACGGGTGTTATGTCCAGCGAGGACTGCTACTGCACCGACTGTTGATTTCATGACGTTGTATACACGCTAAATCGCCATCAATATTCATCACTGTGATTTAGAATTCTATGATAATGTTGTCATTCGAGAGTTGCGCCATCTGTAAAGGATGTGTGGTACTATGTGGCGAGTAGATCGTCATAATATGTAAGATGGGTACGAGGATTTGAAGAAATCAACTGTTAAACAAGAGTAGCGCTTTATTAATTTACAGACAGCGACTCCGATACCGCAGCGCAAGAGTACGCGATACGCACAGTACGCTTGGCACACTCTCACTATCGTATACTTGGTGCTTTTCACTATATTCTTTCACTTTTTTTCTTACTTCTCTGCCTTCTTATTCTTTTCTATATTGAGCTCATTATCTACTGAGCTTACCGCTACCGCGAAGTATTCAGCTTATATAACCCGCGGAAGGTTTCAGAAATAAACTTACATACAATGCACTCACGCCGATAAAATTAAAATAAAATTGAAATGATTGTAACTGTAATGTTACTCTAGAAATTCGGTTTGTGTTTCTCAGGTTTAAAAAGAAAAATGACAGATCGTTTTGATATTATCACCGCTGTCACAACAGTCTAGAACGGACNCAAGAGTACGCGATACGCACAGTACGCTTGGCACACTCTCACTATCGTATACTTGGTGCTTTTCACTATATAGTGAAAAGCACCAAGTGAAAGAAATAAAAATAATAAAAAATAATAAATAATAATAAAGTGAAAGAATATTCTTTCACTTTTTTTCTTACTTCTCTGCCTTCTTATTCTTTTCTATATTGAGCTCATTATCTACTGAGCTTACCGCTACCGCGAAGTATTCAGCTTATATAACCCGCGGAAGGTTTCAGAAATAAACTTACATACAATGCACTCACGCCGATAAAATTAAAATAAAATTGAAATGATTGTAACTGTAATGTTACTCTAGAAATTCGGTTTGTGTTTCTCAGGTTTAAAAAGAAAAATGACAGATCGTTTTGATATTATCACCGCTGTCACAACAGTCTAGAACGGATATAGACTATTCCTAAATTATCATTATAGCCATTGCAAATTAATGCGAGCGTTTTTTTATTCGATTTAAGATAGTATAAAAATATTTCGTTCACACGAAGACGTAAAAGTTTAAGAGTTATTCTTGAAAGTATATTTATACATACACTCACGCCGGTATATCATAGGGGTAGGCAGAGACCATAATAGGCCACATACTACGATCCTGACACACTTCTCTCGCCTCATCTACATTCATACATAATTTGACATACTTCGTCGATTAAGGGTATTACGAACTTGACCTTTTTGACAAGTTATTAGTTAACGTATCCACAAAAATTATCGTCTTGAAAGTATTGTCAAAAATTATTAATAAATAAGAATTCATTCAAGAGTAACTCTTGAATGAATGACGATACGCGTCAAAAATGGTGAATAAATGGCAATAAAACATAATAAATGTCAAAAATAGACCTTCTTTCGAAGATAGTGTAAATTCATTTAATGTAGAAAAATATCGACCTACCCTACAGTGTACATTATACTACAGCGTAGATTATAGTTATTGTTTCGCTCGTTAATAGATTTTTCACAGAAGAGACCGCGTTCTTATCCCTTGAAGTAAACCCTACTCAGCTTAAGCATTGTTCTGATTAAATCAGGGTTTGCTTTTATTGCTGGAGCATAATTGACACAACTGCCGTTGAAAATTATCACCTTAGGGCCACCTAAATGACCTAGGTCAGGGGTCACTTGCAGCGATTAGTGATTATACAAATATCGGGATCTTCAGTTTTTCGTAACTTTCAGAGAAGATCACAAACTAGATTTAATATCGTCTACTCATTTGAAACCTGGCCAACTACTAAATAAGTCAACATGTTCTTTTAATAAAGCCAACGGGAGTACCTTGAGAAAAATAGCTTTCGAACGGCGAAACCGATTCATTTATTCAATAGAAACTTGAATTATGACAGTTCCATTTATTTAGTAGACATAACATCGTCTCTTATAGGCTGTTTTTACACGAGGCTAATACCACGTAGCCACACTGGCGCCGTCTACTGGATCAATATAATTTCAGTATCATTTTAGCGATCGTGGAAGCTGTATACTGTTGTTTTTAAATTTGATATCCTGATTATATAGAGCATCTTTTTCTCTCATTTATTTCGTTTGTTTTCATTCGAATCTTGATGTTTTGTAAACTTTCACTATTTAAACGCATATTTATGATTATTTTATTTACGTGATTGGATTCTGCTCAAGACCGCGGTTGGTGTAACTCAGTAGAAAAAATAATATTAAAAGCACCGGATATTTTCACAATTTGCTGTAATTACTGTAAAACAAAAGATTAATATCAGGCGCTTTTTGTGTTAGTATTAGTTTCCGTTTATCCAACAGCAGTCTTTAGTAAGAAATAATTCTAATTTTAACCAAGATTAAGTTTCCCAACAGGGTACAACAATCAACATCTTAATATTTTGGAAAAAGGTGGGAAGGCATAGAAGAACAATTAGCTCCAAGAAAATGTGAATGCCATGAATCACATTTGACACCCTTTTTAGTCAAAATTAAAACCACCTGTATGTTCAAATGTGTATATATTCGATAGTCAAAATGTAATATTACACGCGACTACTCATATATATTAATTAATTTCATAAGGGTATTCTAATAACAGAAAGTACCCACATGTCCATAATATTTATTGCTTTTTATTTAGGGCCGGCCGTAGCCATTTTCCACGCAGTCTTTAATAAATCTGACAATTTATCACCAATCATCATCGCTGGTGCGTGTGTATGTGCAGATATGGTACGCGGTATTACGCTGGAGTCTCCGACGCGCAGTCGGTTTATTCCGTGCACCCTTAATTCATGATCCACAACAGCTAGTGAATCATTTTCTGGGCCCATGCGACACGTTGCTATTTGGTGGTGTAGCGTTGCTGTTAGAGTTCGGATGGCACATTCCCAATACTCATCAGAATCAAAGAGATATTTGCGACAGCCAGGATATTGAGCTTTGTATATTTTAGCCCCGAATTTTTGGAACGCTGGTGTTGCAGCCAATGCTTGTAAATGTCTTATTGACGCCAAAAATGCTGCTACATCTTTAGGATCACTTAAATAGTTTCCATACATCAGCGGATGACTAAAGGGATTATTATCCCTCAACTCTAAACGTCCTACCGATTTTGGATGCAGTAACATTGGGAAAGCACTCCATGTGTCTCTGCCTACTCTATCTATTTCACCGAAAGCTTCATCGAAGACTGCATCGGATATTCTCATTCCTCGACGAATTGCTTTGCTACCACTTGGTCCTCCGTCACCAATAAGCGATGATCCCACACTTATAATTTCGATGTCTGGAACCAGTGCAGGGTCATCTGATACTGCTGTCTTGATGTAACCGATGCCCTCTACTCCTCCAGGTGTTGATAAAGGGCTGTCGCCGTCTCGAAGCCAGCCTATGGTAGTAGCCAAATTGATGTCTTTGTTCTCGTTGAAGCTCACTCCTGTCGTGTTTAGTTCAAATATGGCAGCTGGGAAACAGACGTGATCGTACAGCGTTTTCCCTACTGGCAAGTCTTTGATTGTGGGTATTCCTAACGATGCTAAATGTTCTTTGGGTCCTATACCAGATAACATGAGTAATTGTGGAGAAGCAATGGGACCTGCAGAGATTATGACTTCTCGCCGGGCTTTTACAGTGTATTTCAATTTATTCCTGAAGTATTCGACGCCATATGCTGTTTTAGTTTTGTCAATCAGGATTTTTGTAGCCGTGCTCTCAGGAAGTATGTGTAGATTCCGTCTCCTCTTGTTGTTGTGTAAAAAGGATTTTGCGGCGCTGTATCGTCGTCCCCTGCGTGACGTGACCTGTACATAGCCGAATCCTAATTGGTCAGGTGCGTTATAGTCTACAGTGGGGTGTCCGAGTAATCTACCTGCTTCCAGAAAAGCTTTGATTAATTTTGTTCTGAAACAGATAAATAGATTATTATATTATTATAACGTGTATTCTTACATAAGGAAGGGTAGTATCTGAAACTGTTAAATTAAAATGACAAAACAAATTACTTATTACTTGTTAAAAATATTTAATGTTCGTCATTCATTTCGTTTGAGTTATTTATCTTGAAACAGTGAAATAATATGTACATAATATGAAGTTTGTACCAAGTTTGTACATGAGGTATGGATGGTGGATTACGGTACTAATGTAGCACTAATTTTTGTGAGAACACAGGCAAGCATCCTTTTACAAATAATTTTTTTTAAATATATGATATAAAATAACAAATAGATAAATAAATAAACATCATCACTATCAGCCGGTAAAAGTCCACTATTGGCTGCAGACCTCCTCTGTTATTAATTATATGATATATTAGGTCCTCTGGTTTTACCGTTATCTCTACGCTAGGCAGATACCACGGAGATCGTTGAAGATATTGATTGGATCGTAGGATAACGCTACTGGCCACGTGCATCCTTTAGCTCGTTCTCAGAGTATGCACGGGAAGAGATGGAACTACTCTATTATTATGCAGGCACCACGAATTAGTTGTAGTTTCTTATTTGCCCTGTTTCTGAGAACATGAAAATTTCTGGCCAAGAATTGGTGTAATAGGCACCTATTATAGCTTTTTGAAGAATATTTGATGATTTGTTTAAATTAAAATGATATACATTATCTACTATTCACTTCAAGGGTCCCGTGTTCAGTGGAGCCATGAACAATCAAGCAGCTTGTTAAGATATTTGTGTCTCTTTTTAGATTTTATGTTACTGTCGTGTGCATAGTCGATAAGGATACATTAGCACTATTATAATATTTATATTCTTGTTTCTTATTCAAATGAATTAAGAGCATGTTAATTGATTAAATTACTCAGAAGAATGGTGCGTTAGCAAAATACATACATATATACAATGACGCCTTTTTCCCCGGACCTCCGGCGGGGAATCGAACCCCGGTCTCCCGCGTGACCAGCGGGGTTACTGACCACTATACAACCGAAGAATTGGGTTAGACAGAGACCACTTCTATCAACGTGCTACAAGCAAATATGACTATCCGTGGCCCACTTTTCGACCCCGCGGGAAACGAGACGTGTCGGGCGGCGAACCACGACACCGCCATTTTATGCGGTTCAAAATTGATTTAATTAATTTATTTTGCGATCCCACGGAAAAAGGAGGAGGTAGGAAAGATGTCTTCAATGACAACAAGGAATGTGGAATTTGGGAAAAGGACTACAGAATATACTTCCTGACCATACCTAGTAAAATTTGCACTGCAATGAACTAAAGTGACTAAAATACGCGTAACTTTGCCTTGTACGCGTTGTTTTAGTGCAATTCTCACTAACGTTCGTTTCGTGCATAATTAGCTTGATCTCGTTATTGATTTAAGATGTCACTCTGAACTGACCTTATAGGTACAAATTCAACGGGAACTACGCCATCGCGACTTCTAAATGGTTGTTTCTCATAGCCACCAATTGTTGCTTTTTCCGATTTCATATAATACTTCAGAACATCGTTGTACGACCTGAAACAGATCAGAGAATATCATGTGTCAAGTTTGAAAATTAGTCCCTTCTTTGAAAATGTTGCTACTTTCGATGCCATTGTTTGATTTG
>WUAW01017200.1:25211-35877 GCA_017165845.1 Thaumetopoea pityocampa | reverse complement strand
AAAACCAAATCCGTCGATGTTTGTTTGTTTCTTCGAGTTTCACGCAAAAACCAGTGGGTAGATTTTTGTAAAACTGTTACAGTCTTAAAGGTACTATTCCAAATTAAATACTGCGGCACGTTTTATTAATATCAGTCCAATAGAATTGGATATGCATCTTGTTCTCTGTCTTAGTAGCCGCTGATAAGGTACGAGAGGTGAAATAAAAATGATTGTTTCGAGATTTCCCACGTAGCGGAAAACCGACATTCACGCGGGCAGAGCCGTGGGTATAAGCTAGTATTATACAATATGTAATATTAACGCTGCGTCACTCTGTATCTTGCCGTGGACGCTGTGAGAACCTAGCTAAGGGATGTTGTTGTGGGATGCTGACCAGGATAATGGGCAGCAGCTTTATCCTATTATTCCATCGAAATCTACCGTGATTTCCAAGAGGCCTACCAAACGTGGAGATTATGGCAAATTCCCGCCTTTTTAAGGAGGAGGTTCATGTCCAGCAGTGGACTATCACGGGCTGACGATGAGCATGATGATTATAAACGAGTTTTATTGGCGATTTCGCTAACATGTTGCTTATAGCCTCGCAAGGGGTTACTCTCGATCCAGTATTATCCCGACTTTTTACGCCAGGGTCCGCTGTTACTTGCAGGGGATGCGGCTGTAGGACGGGTGCCCGGGTGATGATGACCGATTGAAATCTGACGTCATCCCCGTAAGCCCCCACAATTACCGCCAACAATCAGTGTTGTTGAGACACCAACCGAGACTCACTGTATTACGTGTATAGGTCTGTATATAGGTCTTATCCACAACGCTACCATGACTTCAAATTTATCTGTCCATAAATTGAGTGATTTTGTGTTTATTTATGAAGCAATTAGTTAAATATCGGGTTTCAGTTTTCATCCTTTTTAAACATTTCAATACGATATATGAAAATGTAACTCTATATACTAGTTGCGTGAACTATCGCTTTCTTAACTTTATAGTATTCAATGTGTGGTAAGAGTCACAGTTTTGGAATAAGAAGGCCAGACATGACGGGTGTTATGTCTAATGAAGCCCGCTTTCGTCCCGATTTATCACCGTCCCAACGTTTTTTTTTCGAAATGAGACATGCCGTTGACCGATTGGCCTTTATAGCGTCAGCGGACAGAATGGCGAGCGCGAAGTGAGCTCCAGCCCAGATAGCGTTCTTGTCTGGACATTATATACATGCTAAGTTGTTATAAATATTAATTGATTATGTTCTAAGACTGTATCGCCATTTAAAAGTAGCGTCATCTGTTCAAGATGCGTTGTATTTTGTAACGAAGTTAGTCGCTGCAACTTCTAGAAAAGGTTATATTGGTGAATTTATCTAAGCAGCACAAAGACATCGTCTTCTGAATAATGATTCAGAATCTTTCTAGAAGGTCTATTGACCTTTTAGAAAGATGCTACAGACAATGGTTATCGACCTTTTGCATCCAACGTCCACCCGAGCCTCTCTAGGTCAATGGTCCAATGAGTAGGAGGTCTGGCCTACCTACGTTGCATTCTCGTGCATGGTGACCACTCAAGAAGTTTTCTTCCTATAGTAACACATATTGTAATTCGATTTTGCTAACTATACAAAACATTGTAATGGTATGACTGGACACGTTGTGATGGCAGTCGCCTCCCATCACTACTCGTACCAAGATATTTCATTCCACAATGAAGATCACTCCCTAATCACCGCTCCCGAAACGTCGCCTAAATTCCTGTTATTGGTTCTGCTCCTATGTGGCTTGCCTTTTGTAACTTCTACTTAGATAATATACTTGTAAGATACACTTATTCCAGGATTGATTTAGGAATATTATTGTTGACACTTATTCCAGGATGGTGCAATTTGTGACTATAACCCCGGACATGAGCGATGCTGTCGTACAGCATTTGAGAGACAACTTCTTCGCTGATGAGCCTTTGAATAAGGCGGTTTCCCTCTGCCAGAGAGGGGAGCCTCACGCCGCTCTCGAAGGGCTTTGCGCTGCGACCATGGCAGATGGACTATCAGTCGCAGCTGTTGAAGAAGATAGGGTAAGAGAATACTTTTCACCCGGTTGAATTCCGCTGTTCAGCTGTCCCCTATATAAGAGGCATTTACTATAATCTCTGCGTTAGATAAACGTCTTATAGGTGTCAGTAGACGTTTCTTCTATTGTGCGCAGCCATGATAAAGCTTTGTTTGACGGCAAAATATCGAAGAATACTAATTCGTATAAATCTCCTATTGAAGCTGATCATCATCATCTACTGTTCCACTGCAGGGCACGAGTCTCCTCGCAGAATGGGCCCACCTCGCTAGCGCCTCGTTGGCATTTTGACATTGAAGCTCACAGCTAGACATAGTTTTCTAGAGAAAATTATGTCTATATTAATATTATATAATAGATTGTGGTATTATACAGATGTAAAGAGATTTGCTTTAATTTTTACATTAGGGAAGCATTCGGAAGATCGAGCAAATGTTCCTTGAATGTTAGGATCATACAAAAAAATATTTAGTGATAGTGAGTTATTTTGCTCTTTGTGACATTGCCAGAGAGTGAGCTTTCTTACGTAAGTACGTACGTATACTTTTGTGTTTGTATGTATGTTTAAGCATTTTCAATAAATACAAATCTGCGTATCTGCGTGGAATCACGTTAGCTGATTGAGGGTGAATAGCGTGATATGGGATTGATGTAAGTGTGAATATAATGCACTGATAAAGATAGAAAAAGAACGTTCCAATGGTTTGGCCATTTAAAGAGGATGAATTAAATTCGGATGGTGATACGAATATTACGAATATATAGAGTAAAACTAAACTGTCCGACGACGGCGCCCAGGGAAAAACTACCTTGACCAAATAAACAATTTGCTTCAAAAGACGGAGCATCCTTAGAGAGAGATGAGTCGAAAGGAGTTTTTTAGAATTGTAGTATTTGGTGGAATGTAATTTTGTCCTTTATGCTACACTCGTGAGATACCGGCATGAATGTACGAGTATGCATGTTCAAATCTGTTAGATCGATTAGCGAGCAATCGCAACTGAAAAATTACTGCACGCAATACACAATGCACGCATTACATTAACTACTACAACTCAGAATTTTAATTAAAATACTTCTAGGTGTTGGGAGTAGGCCTGAATGGGGTGTTATGACCCGGCGACATAGAGCGATCTATCGAGAAGATCGAACAATCATCTGACGATAAGTTCAACAAGATTTTTACCATTCTCTACACTGTCAGCCGGGACTTGGATATCTTTAACACGTTTCAGGTGAGACCTTCGCTGTGTTTTCATAGCATCTTTACTATTTAGGAGTTTATTACGTAGGGCATACTTAGGTCCTTTGTGGTCATTGAATCATCCAACCAAATAAACCATCCCATGGATTATGAATAATGAAGTCCACGAGGATAGTCGAGTCAAGTAGTACACACATAAAATCATGCTTTTTTCCCTGGCTCTCCGGCGGGAAATCGATCCCCGGTCTTCTGCGTGATAGACGGGGTTACTGACAACTATACTGCCGAAGAATTGGGGTAGGCAGAGACCACTTCTTTCCACTTGCTACGAGCAAAGTGGCTACCCGTAGCCCACTTTTCACCCACGCGGTAAACGAAACGTGTCGGGTGGCGAAACACAGCGATAGTACACCACGACGGGATAGTATTGTTCTCCAAAAAACAGTCTTGATATTGTACGTAAGACTAACGGAAAAATATATACGATAACAACAATGGAGATTGGCGATGAATCAAAGTCACCCTTACACAGCGAAGCCGGAGTTTCAGCTAGCTCTATATAAACACTGACGGCCCTAGTTTGTCATTTGAAAAGAACCTGGTTCGATATATGGTGATTAGGTCGTCGTAAGGCTCGCGAGACTATTGCAGTAAGTTCAAGACTGCGTGTGCAAGGACAGTACCAAAACTAAAACCTGATTTGGTGCAAGACGAAGATTGGGTGAGTCACATCTCGGTTTTGCATAGACAACACCAGAGGATAGCGGCTTAAGGTAGTCGGCCATCTTAACTGGTCCCTCAACTTTATAATGTATACCCTAAAACATATTGTGGTGACTCACGTAGTATCACGCAATCTCAACAGATGGGGATGGTTTGCCTATGTAAACATGACCACAAATTTGAGTCGCTATTTGTTAAAGATAAAAACGAGCGAGAAAGAGCCACTGGATCACACCGTCAATAGACAAGGACGTAATGTGTTATTTTAAAAAGATTTCCCATGAGTTGATAGGGATAGGATATTCAGGTGCAACTGCTTAAGCAGTAGGATTGACCTAAAATCCGGAAGAAATGTATTCATAATTAACAATAATTATCTCTCTAAAATTTACATTTTATTTATTATAATTAATAAATAGATTGGACGATACGACACGCCCTCGGGTCTCGTATAGTAAATAGTACAAGTACCCTCTTGTTTTGCTACAAAATGATTTGTTTTTCAGGTCAATAAAATCCTTGAGTGCAGAATCATCTCTGTGGACCAACAAGCTCGCGGGCGCGGACTCGCCAAAGCACTTATGGCCAGAAGCATAGAAATCGCCAAAGAAAATGGTTTCGAGGTAGCTGCTTAATGCTTGAATTATACATTGAAATCATCGATATACCTGTTCTCGCCGTGCATGCAACTATTTGCATTTTCATTTATGAAGGATTAGACGTTACCCTTTGTACATTATACCCTTAGTACATAAGTAATCAAGTGTTGTTAAGCACGACCCGCGAACGAAAATATCATGGGTTCGATCATGGTCCCATACCACTGGGATATTTCAAATCATGTACTACTGTACATGATTTGAAATATCCCATACGTAATGTATACTTACATTGTGGACATTAATATATTCAACGGAAAAGAAAAATTTCCTGAGTAAACCTGCATGCCCGTATGGGTGTGTGAACTCTAAATCCCCCCTCTTATGAGGGGAGGTCGTGCCCCTGTGGCGGGGATGAATATAGACTGGAGATACGATGAGACGTTACTCGCAGTTTCGTTCCTGTGGACTATACCACCTTAAACATATCGAGAAAAAAAACCTTGCATGATCCTTAAAAATTACGTAGTCAGACTTCAGATTTATTTATAAATAAAATTGCGGCGTCGCGGTATAAAAAAAAAACAAATCATCAAACACAATATCGTGTTGACAGAAGTATAGCGATAGGCTTTTGAAATAAAACGCAGGTTCAATGTTCCTTGTGCATATACCACCACTGGCTCTATTACTCTTTCCTAAAGCGTTATCTTAATTATATTTAATAAATATAATTACAAGTCACAGTAACTTAAATAACGTACACATAGTATTCGTTCAAGTGGCGATTAACCAAAGATTAGTCCGATCACAGCGAGTACCCTCGCTTTTATATGATTTCAATGGTGACATCCAAAGCACATATGATATTATACTTAGATGTAATTAAAATTAGTCAAACAACTGTAATATAACGACCAAATAATAATAAATGTATACATACAAATACTAAATGTATACATATAATTATATGGGCGGTAGAAAACGGGGGTTTATAATAACAGCATTTATTTATTTATTAAGTATTAATTAATATTAATATTAATCACCCTATCGTGGTGGAAATTCTCTTGACATTGCCTCTGATGGTAAGAATACCGGTCTCACTGCTTTAAAGTTTAAAAGGTAGATGGTAAATTCACAATACGAAGGTGAACGTATTGTGGTACGTGGTGCATTATCGGCATGTAATATAGGCCTATCCTACAGTCTGGATAAATGGTTCCATATGTCAGAGTGCGACATTTCACACGGAACCGCTCACTGGGTTACACTGGATTTAATGCTCACTTAAAGGTAAATATCTTCAGGTAGTTATTGTTTATTTCGGTGGACAACTCAAGTACGTTCGATTCACGAATGAATTTGTATCATAAAATAAGGCAGCTTGAAAAAGACAACACAAGTAATTATCGGTTATTTGAGGGTAGTTGGAAAACATTTAAACTTCGAAGATATTGTGTTATTATATTACATACAAAGTTATAATCTAAACATGACCTATTTAACTAACTTAGCATGTTTTTTTCGTAAGATACTTAAAGAGTAAATAATATAATAATATTATTGGTCTACTTGTCTTTATACTTTAAGTAAGCAATTATTGTATATATAGTTTTATTAACAATGTCATGTACTGACATCCGCTGTTGAGTAGCTAATATAATGAATAATAGAGATAATAATATTATTATTGCTCGATTGCTACATCCATTGATATATGTATGTATATCTTGACACTTTAAGTAAGCAGTTATTGCATGTAATATAATAGTTTCGTTAACAATGTCATGTCTGACATCTGTTGTTGAGTAGTTAATATATTGGTATTAGTTACTCATTAATAGATGGCACTATATTATTTCCCCGTGGGAAGTTATTCTAACGGAAAACTCGAAAGTTACCGAGCGGAATTCAGCCGCCAAAGTACTGTTACTAAAGCTACATCCATAATAAAAATATAGTCCCTAAACGTTAGTATGTCTCGTAGATAATATGAAACTTTCATTTCAGATGTTTAAGGCGGACGCTACAGGAGCATACTCGCAGCGGATTTGCGCCTCCCTGGGCATGCAGACCGTGAAACGAGTACGCTATGCCGAGTACTGCGACGCCAGCGGAGCGCCAGTGTTCGACGTGCCGCCACCCCATGATGCTCTGGCTGTCATGCTGCTAAAACTGTAAACATGCCGTAGACTGTATAGCGGCTGTGAATTTAGGGGCAAGCCTAGATATGTATTGCGGTAGCCGCCAATACCAATTATAATCACCACACACGTTTGCGCGCGTCAACCAAATGCAAATGTTAACGTTATCTTGACCATAGATAGTTTTTTTAAGTTTTTCTTTTTAAAGGAAAAGCAAAGGGATCCACGCCTGACGTGGTTATGTGATTTTCACAAGCGAATAAAATGCTGGTGTATCTCATTTTATTGCTTCTTGGGAGTTTTGATTTGATTCGATGATTACCACGTTGACTAGGTGAAAGTTTCTGTAGATTTTATTGCCTTGAAAAAATACGGTCAGTTTGCAATGTTAGTTTTGTTTTAATATTGTTCACGATTATTGACAATTGATACACAAAACAGTCTCAAATTTACATAACAAATATGACAATAAATTAATATAAAACACTAAAATAAAACTTCAAATGATGCTGCACTGGGGTTGCCGCCAAAACTATTCTTGACCATAAATAATTATATGATCTTGACTGAACTTGCATAAACGACGCACGCAGCGCACTTCACAACCGCTACTAATATTACGTAGTACACGTGTATACTCAAGAGAATCTTATAGCGTCCGCACAAGCTATCGACTTAATTATCGTTTAATTACTGTAGGGATTTTAATCAATGTATTTATTTAAATATGGTTTAATAACAATGTGTTTGTTTGCTCGTGTACGTACATAAACCATGACGTTCAAATAGCACAAATATTTAATTATGTAATGTAATGCACAAATATTATCGTCACAAATTAAAAAAATAATAAAATGATTCACTTATTGTGCGAATCCTGGTAAAAGACCCCGAATTAAAACGCTAAATAAACGAAGAAAAATAATATACCTACTCATTACATACCTACTCATTCTATTGTGACCTTGGGGTTAAATAAAAATTATATCCCCTAAACTGTGAACGAGTTTTAATATATTAATAAAACTACAGTTTACGTTAGCATAAGTAATAAAAAAAGAAATTAATAAAAAGGGGTTCTTAAATGCCCATCCGAAATCCTAATACCGATGTTAGGCGGTACTTGCCAGCCAAACTGCCACCAAAACTCGAATAAATAATTTAATATGAACCTTAATTTAAATTGATTGTTTATGATATATAAAAGTTAATGTTATTTAGATTAAATCTACGGCTTTGATATATTACCTATGAAATATGTGTAAAATGCAAATATTAAATCAATAATATGTTCGCATTTTAATTTATTAATAGTTATTAAATTATAAAATAATATCTATTTAAAACTTGGAAATTATATTAATTTATTATTTTGTAATTTATTATTATTATATATTATTTTACATATATATACTTTTACTTGTACTTGGAGGCATTATTGGTATCAATGTTTTTTTAAGCTTTTACAATTTAGACTTATTTTAATAGAGTACTTTGCGAGACTTAATAAATTTAATTATTTAATACCCTATGTAGATATATAAGCCTATCGGTATTTAAATATACTTTGTGTATTTTTTTACGACTATATCTTTTTGTATAACTTGTTATACAATTTCTAATATTGTCTGTAATAAATATAATAAGAGTAGTCATTATGTATTATTGATGTTAGCAAGTACATATATCAAACATAATAATGTGTTGGTTGTAGAAAAAAATATAACTGAAAATTATGTATTCAAATATTAAAGCAATTTCAAATTAATTTTTGTATTAACTAACTGTTGTGACGGCTTAGCCTGCGCAGACTATACTCTTTGGACATTTTTTTATAATAATAATTATTATTTTTTAAATCTAGCACTTATTAAGATACGCGAAAATTTTTTAACTGACAGAAACGTAGGTCGGTATTCGCTATAAATGTTTGCTATCTTTTTTTGGCGTTTGACTTTAGAAAAAGATAGGGAGGTACCAAATTCAGTTAAGTTCCGTTACAACAGAATCGGCACCATTGTCTGCAACTGCCCAGACATGCTTTGAACACAATCGAACTCAGACTGTGTTTTTTTACATTTCCACAGTAATCGTACCACATACGTAGTATCATAGAGATACTACGTATGTGGTACGATTACTGTAGTAGTCTGTGCGTACCACTTTCCGGGTCAAAATATAAATATATATGTATTATTTCAGTTCAGAAAATTTAAGCTATATTCTACCAAAAAGATTTTAATTTATTTCAGTCTTGTCTGAGTAACGTAATCCAAACGAGGACGAGTTGGGTGTTCGTTAGGAGGACCTCTGTCTCTGTCAGGTCAATATCCATGTTAAAAATTTCACATTAATCGGTTTATCTGTGATTGTATAACAAACATCTAGCCTTAAATCTTACGTTTAATTGAGTAAGACATCCAAACATCTTTAGAAATTTCCACATTTATAATATTACTAGCTTTTGCTCGTGACTCCGTCCGCGTGATTGTCGATTTTCGGCTACACGGGAAATGCTGATACAATCATAGATTTATATAAAAAGCTTTAGAGCCACTTTTACTCTCGTACCTTAACGGCGGCTAAAACAGGAATCAAGCTGTATCTTCAATTCTAGTGGACCGATTTTGATGAAACATGCCGCAGTATTTAAGTCGGAATAGTACCTTTAAGACTGTAATGGTTTAACCAAAATTTAACCTCTAGTTTTTACGTGAAGTCCGAAAAAACAAACAAACATCAACGGATTTGGTTTCAGAAGCCCTTAATTAGTCGATCTGAGTAATTTGTTTTTAAATATCTTTGATTTTTATAATAGTAATAGATTAGGAAATATGATTTAACATCATCATCAATCTGTCTACTATTCCATCTCAGGATACTGGCCTCCTCTCAACATGAGAGGGATCAGGCTATAGTCCACCGCACTGGCCTATCGCGGGTTGGCAGACTTCACAACGCCGCCGAGAACATCTCTCAGGCATGTAGGCTTCCTCACGATGTCACCTTTCACCGTTTGAAACGAGTGATAATTAATTATTAAATTATTAATACGCACACGATTTTGAAAACTCACGAGGTGCGTACCATGGATTCGAACTCGAGATTTAATACTGGAGAGTGTATAATTATACCACTAGGCACCACTTCGGATGAGGAAATATGAATAGCAGGACAATATTACTATACAAAACAAATTTTCTATAGTTATATTTCGATAAGGATCGAGAAAGGAATGCTCCAATGGTTTGGTCATTTAGAAAGAATGAGTGAGACTCGATTGACGAAACGAATATACCGGGCAAATGTGAGTGGAAGTGTCGGAAGAGGGCGCTCAGGAAAAACTTACTTTAATCATATCAAGAACTTGTTCCAAAAAGGCCAAGTTCGTAGCACCCATAATTGACGAAAGTGTATGGCAAGATGTATGGATGTGGATGAGGCGAGAGAGATGTGTCAGGATCGTAGTATGTGGCAAACTGTGGTCTCTGCCTACCTTTATGGGATGCCGGCGTGAGTGTATGTATGTATGATGTATATTTCGAGATTTCGTTAAAGAATAATATTATCTTGCTTATACATCCCATTTTGTGAGTGAGTGGCGTCAATCGATCCGACCGTATCACCACGAACCCTTGGATGTTAATAGCTGGACTTGATAGCCCTCCAAAAATGGGAGGATTTGACGTAACCTCCACAATCTCCAGCCTCAGTTGGTCGAATAAACGCCGGTAATGCTGGTGCTCATTATCCTGTGCATTCTTTCGCACAGCATCCACGTGAAGATGCAGTGCGAATTCATATATCCCAGGCAGTCTCACCGTGTTGTGACAAAAAATCTCCTTGAAGGTTGATTATGATGTTTTTGTCCCTTTTTTCGCCAACAGAGAGAATACGTTGGTGGAAGGTGTCCTTAAAGCAATGATCTCA
>WUAW01017200.1:12673-24816 GCA_017165845.1 Thaumetopoea pityocampa | reverse complement strand
GAACATTAATTTTAAACGGGTATCGTGTGGTATGTGGTATAGCTTCCTGACAGCAAGCGGCAGTGAACTACAAAGAAGGACAGATTAAACCAGTAAAGACGTCTTTATAAAACCTGATCCATGGGAGGGACACCGAAGAAGAAGATAGTTTGCAAGACGTAAGTTTCTATCGTGGGTAAAATACAAATACTGAAATTGAAGAATTCACAAATAATCGAATGTTAGATTATGCTATTAGGTGAGTATGATCAAAACGTATTAAAATCTGCTATGTAATTTCAGAGAAATTTGTCATTTGTAGGCTCTCTGGTGGCTTATAGTCGTAAAACAAATCCGAGTATCTGTTCTAAAACAATGCGTAAAGACGCATTGAAATTGATGTACTACTCGAAGTAGAGATACAACATTGGTGCCGATTCTGTTGTAACAGAACATAACAAAAATTTTGTCCCTCCATATCTTTTTCTAACGTTAAAAGACAAAACGAGATAGCAAACATTTATAGCGAGTACCGACCTACGTTTCTGTCAAACGGTTGAAAAATATGTTGCGTTTTTGCTTATCTTTAGTCTATGTTCCGAAATCGCATCTAAATCTTTTAATTCCGACGTTTCTAAACGAAACTGACATCACCAAAATTGTAGCTATCTCGTTTTGGTGTTTGACGTTAGAAAAAGATGGGTAGGGACCAAATTTAGTTAAGTTCTGTTACAACAGAATAGGTACCATTGTAGCGTAAAAAATATTTTTATTACATTTCAGTAATTAAGCGCATATTTTGCAAAAAACTGCTTTGAAATCGGTTACATGACGTATAAAATGACACTATTTTCTTTCACTTAACCGATTGCAGTGCAACAAAGTTCAACTGTTCTTTAGACAATATNTATTGTAGCGTAAAAAATATTTTTATTACATTTCAGTAATTAAGCGCATATTTTGCAAAAAACTGCTTTGAAATCGGTTACATGACGTGTAAAATGACACTATTTTCTTTCACTTAACCGATTGCAGTGCAACAAAGTTCAACTGTTCTTTAGACAATATTAAACAATGTCTATACACTCAACTCTTTTTTAAACGATTTTGTAATAACATTTTTCACCAATATATTTATTACACGAATTTTTTGTAATAGCACTAATCGCTTTTTTTTATTCTAATTTTGACCGTATAATCAAAAGACGAATTAGTTGGTCTATACCCACACATGTGCCAGTGACTTGGTCTTTTTCATGGCTTGTTTACTTTGTATTTTAGAGTTATAGGGAATATCGGACCTTTATAATCATTTTTTTTTCTTTATTTCATTGTACTTTAAGTTGAACACAGCATTTCGTTCTTCATTTATTTAAGTGTCGCTGCATTGTCGGCGTTTACTTCCGATAAATAATTGCCGATCTTTTATATACACGTGTCCCAGAAAAATAACCATCCCTATCTCTCTTATATTTCGTTCATCTTCGACAAAATTGTGTTATTTTTCGGATTAGAAAAATTCTATGAGCAATATCATTTTATACTGTTTTTATAGTACCCTGTAGCACATTAAGTACAACCTTGCAAATAGGTACGATGGATTTCATTATTACATTTTTTGCACGAAATTTTGGGAAAATATTTAGAGTTTTTCCATCTTACACTATTTTTTGGCACGATTTTCCAAGGATCGTATCTACCGTCTAAAAGGAGTTGGGTGTATTTTGCAAGAAAGTGCTTTGAAATCGGCTACATGACAAAAAAAAAATAACATAACTTTTCATTCACTTAACCGATTGCGATGAAACAAAGTTTAGGTGCCTTTAGAGACTATACGCAATAGGTATACCTATTAATAAAAACTCTATCGAAATGCCTTCAAGAGTTTGTGATCGGTATTCTTACGGCGACCTAATTCGCTACATGGTATCACATATCCTCAACAGATGGCGCAAATCTTGAAATCAAGCATAAAATAGTATTATATACGGGTATGGAGAACCATTTTCTACTATAGAGCCCTTCTTGGTGGTTGACACTGCCATCTACACTTCTTGTAGGAAAATAAAGTGTTAAAGCTTCAAGCCGCAGCCACTGAGCTGGGAGAACGGGTTCGCAACTAGAGGATAGAAGTGAATTCAGAGATGAGCGCTGTAGTGCTCTTAAGTACTAACACCAATAGACACCGATCCAGAGTTTACTGGGAATTGATAAAATTTCATCTGCATATTCAGTCTATTATTCTTATACCATACTTATTTGAACAGCCATGAATACAAAAAACACTTTACAAGATATAACAAAAAATAATTAAAGGCAATTGATAGCCAACAGTAATATCTTAAAGATCATAAAAATATATCAGTGAAAATTTCAGAAAACAAAATCTTATAATGACCAAATTTAATTTATTTATGTGTTCAAGTAACCACGCCTCATTTTGTTAGTAAGATTTTACCTATTATTATTTAGTGTTAGTATTAACTTTATAACTTAAATTACATTTTCTTCTGTATAATTCATACGTGAACCCCTCTATAGACACCACAGAAGTGGAAAGCCCACAACAGAGGTTCACATACGAGCAGTTCAGTCTGCTGACTATAAAGCGCAGTATGTTAAATCAACAACTTGTTTTAATAGGTCACATTAGTAGCACTCTAAATTCATGAAAGTATACGAAAAATTATATGAATGTGTATGATGCGAATGTAATCAGCCACCGACATAGGTCAAGGGGTCGCAAAGTTGAAGTGGCAGTGGGCGAGGTACGTAGTCCGTTGAACAGACGTACGTTGTAGTCCTGAAGTACTGGAATGGTGACCCCATATTGGACAATATGATGTAAGTTGACCCCTGAATAGGTGAATCGATGAAATATTGGAGGCATCCATTATTTCATCGGCCCATCTAGTATTAGATATTATATTAATAAAAAATAATACAAAATGAAATTCACAGGAAAAGCAAAATCTTGTGAGTAAAAGTAAAATTCCAGAAAAAATGTGCAAGCACATATGTATTTTGTATACAAGTAACACATAACTCTACATTGCGTAGATACGCCATGCGTTTGGCTGCGTGCCCACTCCACCAATAAAGTCGTGCCCGGTTTTAATAAGCGTAGAATGTAACACATCTAAACATATTTATAAAACAGATGTTTTCGCTTCGGAGGCGAAAGCAAGACTTGCACGACTTTCGTACGCTTGTTGACGACTCCACCGCTTGATAGAGTGTGTGTACACAAATTTGTTTTATGCAACAACGCAACAGAACTCGCGCTCATTTGGAAAATGTTTACTTGAGTCATTACACTAGAGAGACACTATACCAACCACATACTGCAACAGAGATAAAATGTTACTGCATCGCGGTAAGACTATGGAATGTTGTCTGATCGCAAGATAACTCAAAGCCAAAGGCATGAGTGTACAAGAGCTTTATCAGACCGATTTTCTTATATGACAGCGAGTACTGGTCGGTCTCGAATAGACACGTGCAGTAGCTTCGCGTCACGGAGATGAGAGGTGGATGAGCGACCTCAGCTTTTTGACGGCATACTTAATTAATATATTCAACGCAGTTATGGTGGCCTTAATGTGGCAGACAAACTCAGAGAAGATATTTATGGTAATTCAAACATATTATGTACCGACCGAAGAAAGAAAAAGTTTATTTGATATAGCTAAAAATAAAGAAAGAGAAGAAAAAACTATACAAAATGGAAACCCAGCTCATCGTGATGCCAGGCAGTACACCCGACGCTGGTATTCTGCTGGACCCCTGGTCGTGTCGCTCAGACATCGAGCGTACCACGTATTATTAGTATTTAAATATGTACTGTGATATGTACCCCCATCAACAAGGCTGTAACTCAGTAGATACATTATGGCTCTCTTAAGGATACTTGCCTCGTGAACTCCCTAAGAAGTGCTAACTAGATGTTGTAAAGTAAGATAAGGAAGTCAAGGGACACAACATTGAAGACGGACTCAGCAACGTTAATAACGCCAATGGTCTTCAATTCGCGGAAGTTCGTCGCTAGATATCAGACTTCTCCGTAAAATTTGTCTTAATCTCCACGCTTCGGACTAGGAAATTTATCAATTTACTAGCTTTTGCCCGCGGCTCCACCCGCGTGAATGTCAGTTTTCCCCTACATGGGAAATCCTGACACAATCATATATTTATATAAAAAGTCTATGAACCATTTTTACTTGACCTCTCGCACCTAAGCGGCGGCTACTAAAACAGGGATTAAGCTATAACTTCAATTCTACTGGATCGATTTTGATGAAACATGCCGCATTAATTAAGTCGGAATAGTACCTTTAAGACTGTAACAGTTTAATCAAAATCTATCCGCTGGTTTCTACGCGAAGCCCGAACAAACAAACAAACAAACATCGACGGATTCCGTTTCAGAAGCCTTGAATTAGTCGATCTGAGTAGTTTGTTTTTAAATATCTTTCATTTTTAAAAATTTGAGATTTAACAATAGTAATAAATAGTATAGATTTAAATAGGATAACTACAGTAATAAGCAGCCATGATAATACGTTGTTAACGTTTGTCAAATAATACAGCTTTTTTTATTTATTCAATATTAAATGACTAAAAAATAATACTTATGTTTAAGTTGATATAAGAACAAATATATTTTTACATTATTTTTGTGCTATTAGTGCATATTAAATAAATTATCGTGAATTATTTGTCACTACCAACATTTAGGTTCAAGAACTAACTGTTGGGAACGCATTCGCCTAGCGGTTAAATTTTGATAGATGTTATAATAAATTAAAACTTGGTGCATCCGTTATAACATCCACAGCTAGATGTGAGTGACGCTATCATAATATTGGCGTCACACGCCAAATGATGTCGCGAGAATTAGATGACGATACAATAGAATTATAATGGACAGAAGTTTTTGCAATTCTACGAATATCTACTTTGGTTTTCAAGGGGTCTGTTAATTTTGGAAAATATAGTAAATTTCTCTAATTTTCGTAATATGCTATTGGATTCCAAAAAATTGACAATTATAATATTGATACGTTACAATTGTTATGAAATCATGCTACATAAAGACCCCCATTTTGATTTGTTTACCATACCTTTACTAGATGTCGCTAAACAGAAACCATTCAAAAGTAAAACACGGTTTTAAGTTTTTTTTGTGTATAATGACTGTCGAAGTTGTTGTCAATATCGTAACGCTTCTCAGTTGTTCTGCTGAGAATTATGTGACGTATCTGTTCAAATTCAGCTTAATATCTGAAGAATTTTTGAAGCTGGATGGGGTGTCTGGGGGCCAGAGCTGGCTCCGCACCCCGTCGCGGGTCGGCCCGGCATTGCAGTGCCGCCGGGATTTGGCCCATAAAATAATCATTAAATTGTACCAAATTAATTTTTTACCAACTTGTAACTTAATAAATTATTTTTGTGAAATTTTCCCGAGACAGCGAATGTGTTTTTATAATTTATATTCTGCCAAGATGTTTTCAACCCTATATATATCATCCCATGCGACAGTCTATAGCTAAATGATGTCTGTTTATATTTAATGATATTGCACAATAATAAATCTATAAAAATAACAAAAAAAAATCGAGCCATGTTTGTACAAATACGGCTGAAGTATTTACTTATATTTAATATTTTTTTAAACTCTTTAAACTTATTTGGGATATCTTTTTCTCTTACCAATACAGAGACAGAAACAATTTTTACTGTCCCTTTGTACACCATTGATTTACATTATAATGCAAATAAAATGCACAATATTTTACATTACTCTAGGGCGGGCACTCAGATTTGTTTTATAGTTTGAAGCCACCAGGAGGCGCTGCACTAGATGTGTTTCTTTGAAACTATATGATTGATTTCAATGTGTTTTTTTATAAAATTTAGGTATCACTGTTTATCAGCGAGAATAATTATTTAGATTTGATTTACCGTTACAAACCACTAGAGCGTGTTGCAGATGTGTATCTCCAAATTTCTAGGCCGATTTCAAAATTTTGGATGCTAAGCATTAAGCAACTCGGATTTGTTTTCAGGCAGAGGGCGCTGCAGTATGTGTGGGACAATTTGGACTAGAGGTTATTTGGCCGAATGAATGATAAAATATATGTATCATTTTAAAATAGTTAGATTAACCCTTAACGAACGATCGCATTTTTCTAGAACACAAGTAGATCAACGGATTTTTTAAGAAATTAAGTGGATTTATTTCCATAGCGAGAAAAGGTGCATATCGCCAACCGATAAAGTATTTTCATCATCATCATCACCCACCTATCTACCGTCGTACCGCAGAGTACGGGGTCTCCTCCTAGAATGAGAGGGGTTAGGCTATAACCACCGCGCTAGTCTAATGAGGGTCGGCAGAATTCACACACCGTCGAGGTAATCTCTCAGGCGTACAGGTTCCCTCACTATTATTGTCTTTTATTATTATTATGATCTGAGTGCGATCTCTGTCCACAGTCAAACCGATGAAATCGGTTTTGTGGAGTTTATTTCATGTATTTTTTTTTAATAATATGAATTAATAAATAATTAAAATCGGTCCAATAGAAACTAACATACAGATTGATTGCTCTTTTACGAGAGCTCAAGTGAAAATGGTTCTAAGGCTTCCTATTTACATAATATAAATCCCGAATAGATATAATCTATGGTTGTTTAGGGAATTCTGGTGTAGCGTAAAATTGGCATTCAGGCGGGCGGAGCCGTGGGCAAAAGCTAGTAGCTTAATAAAAACCTATTCTCTCTTGTTGACCATCTTAATCCGTTTCACAGACACATCCTCTTCGATAATAACAGACCCTGACTTAAGCAATAATTCGCAATAATTCTAGGGTGAAGACATAAGGTACTTGTGGATAAGTTTGTTCGCCATCGGACTACTAGGCGCACGGCGGGCTATCACCCCTACCTCGTAGACATCCCCGCCACCCGTACGAAGCGATTTGCTTCTACGTTCACAATAGGTGCAGCTAAAGACTGGAATAATCTTCCTGCGTTAGTATTTTCGTCCGATTATAATGTAGGTGTCTTTAAGACAAGAGTGAATGGGTTTTTATTAAGCTTGTACGTTTTACCGGCCTAGGTTACATCGCCGCTTATCATTGGTGGGATTGTAGTCAAGTAGTGGCTTAAATGTGGTAAAAAAAAATTCTAATCGTCGTCGTGTCAATATCGTATAGAGACAATGGTGTCATGAATTTGATGGCGCCGCGAAGTCGCGCTCCGGCTGGACCGCTGCCAGGCCGTCATTGAGACTGAACCGGAATGCTGTCTTATTTATTTGTTACATATTCGTACAAATGTACGGAGGCGGATGAGGGGAGAGAGCTGTGTCAGAATCGTAGTATGTGGCAAACTGTGCTCTCTGCCTACTTTTATGGGATATCGGCGTGAGTGTATGTATGTATATTCTTATAAAATGTACATTGGTGGTATAGTGGTGCTAGACACGGCTTGCGATCGTAAAGCCGTAGGTTCGATCCCGGTCCCGTACCATTGAGTTATTTTTAATTCATTTACGGTCTACATTGTAGACAGTAATGTACTTAATGAAGAATGAAAACTTCGCGAGGAAACCTGCATGCCCACATGGGTGTGTGAAGTCTACCAAACAACTCTAGGCCGTCGTTATAGACTGCGGCCTAATTCCCCTCCTGATCAGGGAAGGTCTGTGCCCCTGTAGTGGGGACGGTATGGACTGGGGTTCATGGGATAATAATTAGTAACAAACTCAACCCTACACGGGTTGTCATAGTGACAAGGAAAATTGACAGCGCATTTGGCATTTACATCTATACTATACTCTTATATCGATTAATTAAGGGCTTCTGAAACCAAATCCATCAATGTTTGTTTGTTTGTTTGTTCGAGCTTCACCGAAAAACTAGTGAGTATATTTTAGTCAAACTATTACAGTCTTAAAGTTATAGGATTAATAACTTAGTAAGCGGATTAATAGATTAGTATTTAAATACTATGGTATGTTTCATTAAAATCGATCCAATAGATTTGAAGATACAGCTTGATCCCTGTGTTAGTAGATGCCGTTAATATACGAGAGCTCAACTAAAAGTAGTTTTAAGCTTTTTTATATAAATCTATGATTGTATCGGTATTTCCCATGTAACGGAAAATCGATATTCACGCGGGCGGAGCCGCGGGCAAAAGCTAGTGCCTAATATAATAATAGCGAGGTCCCCAAAATTTTATAGGTGCCTTATGACATCATTACATCATGACCTATGACATCATTTATCTGTATCAACTTGTTGAGGTGATGTTACATGTCATCGCTCATCCAATAGAATAATGACGTAATTGCAAAAAAGTTAAAATTTTATTTTGTGTTTAATTTGGATGATTTGTTATTTAATATGGATTTTTTTTGAGGATGCTCAAATTATTAATAATAATCTATAAATAAATTATGAAAAATTATGGTAATTGATATGATTTACAAAATGGGTATAATCCAATTTTAAACTGAAACGCTTTCTCTGATAAATTGCAAAAATGTAATTACGTCATTATTCTATTGGATGAGCGATATGATAAAAGCATTATCACCATCGTCGACCCGAGGAAGTGCACCGCTGGACATGGGTCTTAAAAAAGGGATTCACTATAATCTCCGTGCTCTCAGAATCTACTGCGATCTCCAAGATTAGGCTGGGTCTCACAGCATCTATGTGAATTTATAGACGCTATTATTATGACCGCGCTACACGCCAAAGTAGTATTATTATTCCCATTATTACTCACGCCTATTATCTTAGGCCTGGTTGGTAGAACCGCACATTACATAACACCCACATTTCATCAAGGTGTGATCAATTTGACGGAGGCAAGAGTCGGCGTACAAAATTTATTTCCTCGCAGTTCACCAGAAGCAAGTGATAAACATACAAATTATGATCAACCCCAAGACCCCATTATTATCCATACATCTTTATTAAAATATTTTTTAAATATACATAGAAATTTAAAAATACAATTTTCATATACATTACAAAAAAAATGGTGTTCCGTCGATCCGCCGACGCAGTCTACGACCCATTCTACCAGTGATTAGGGCTCCAGAGTTAGGGATATCCTCACAATGTGGGCCATGTCCAAGAGCCCTCTGTGTTAGGCTTTTCACCTATCTACTGAGCGAGAGCTTTTGAAGGCGTTGGTCGAAGTCATTATCATTTTTAATATGTGTGCTTTAAATTATCGAGTCCTCAAAAAGTACAACAAAAGAAAAAAGAAAAAAAGAATTTGATACAGGTAAAACAAAGATACAGAAAAAAAGAGAAAGAAAAGTAACTGTACTAAATGGGAACCCAGCTCAGCATGGTGTGAGGCAGTTACCCGACGCTGGTATTCTGCTGGATCCCTGGTCTTGTCGCTCAGACATCGAGCGTACCACATAAACTCGCATATTAAAAAAGCATGCCCGATACTATGTTGCTACTACAACGCTTTGACTAAAAATATATAGTATGTAGCAAAAAAATCTGCAGTTCCTTAATCTATTACGTAGCGGCGGCTACGAGTCTACACGCCTACGCGTCTTCAGCCGCTACGACAACTGCTACGATTGTATGTATCAAAAATAGTTTCATTATGTCGCGGTCTAGCGTAGAAAGTTTATATCGATGGAAGAAAACGTATATGCTGTAAGTAGCTAAAACATAACTTTTCACTACAGCTAAAAATCCGTCGCAAAATCAGAAAAAAGCAACTTTTAAACCACATAAGATACATATAATTGATAATCTGTGGTAAAAAGTATTCACATACTTATGTGAATACCTTTTACCACAGAGTATCAATATATGTATGTTATGTGGTTAAAAGTTGTTTTTTGTGATTTTTCAGAAAAAAAATCTGATTAAAAAATTATGATTTTATTACTGAATTTGCGACGGAATTTTGGCTCTAGTGAACAGTTCGGCTTTTGCTATTTACAACAAATAGATTTGCTTCCATCGATATGTAATTCGACTTTAAACCTCTTACTACATAGCACGGACTCTACCAAATTTAATATAGGCTTTTAAGTATTGTTCTGAGGTTTAAAGCACAGGCGACATGCACGGTGATCATAAGAAAACCAATTTTCAGTTAATTGAGGTTGACAGGAGGGTAATATGGAATAAATATAATATTTATTATTTCATAGCGAGCGCTGCTGACCAACGTATTTTGAAACAGGAATTGATTGGATTATTAAAACGAGTAATATAATTTCCGATTGTAAATTTTAATTAAATTACCGTGTAAAAATTAGGTATGATTATCGGGGTCAGGTTAATAGTAGAATAGCGCCACTCCTACCTATGGATGTTTTGGAAAAGTATTCTACTCATATAATACATACATACACTCATGCTGGTATCCCATAGGGATAGGTAGAGACCACAGTTTGCCACATACTACGACCCTGACACATCTCTCTCACCTCATCCACATTCATACAGTTTTTCAAACACTTTTGTCGATTAATTATTAGGAGCATAAGAATGTTTTAGTGAAATAAGTTATTAATATATCTGACCACCGGGATTCGGAAAATTATTGTGCTATATTTTATGTATAATATATGTAATATCAAAAAAAGAAGTAAAGGCCCAAACAGCACAAGATTGTATCGTGATCGCTAGCTTCTAGGCTTTGCGTTAATGTTCTAGAACTTTCAAAACTGCTAGACATTCCATCATAAACAAAAAATGCGTATATTCAAAATAACGAAAACACAATATAGCAGGCAAATGAATTGTGTGTTTATTTTGTAAGTATATTTTACTGAACGACTTTCTAAGAAAATTCGTAGAATACATCAAAGAAATTCACATTTTTCCCAATGAATCACCCACTCGCGCCACCGACGGTATATAAAGCAGGGATTTCCCGAAATGCCTTAGTACAGTTACCGCTGCCATGGGAGTAAGTTGCTCGCTTGGCGCTTCCCCAAACTTTTTACGTGACTCGACAAATGAAAACTTTCCAACGTGCCACGGTGAGTAGCTGTAAATATATTTATAATTGAAAATGTGTTGTGTAATTAAGAATTATCAGGAAGAGAATTTCCACTAGGAAAGTCATTAAATCGATTTCTATTTTACACATGATAAAAACAGTTCCACGTTTAAATTATGTGGGTTTTGTAGAAAAACGTATAAATAATACCACGATATTACTAAGCGTTTTTAGTTATTTTTTTTATAAATCCAACTTCAAAAGATCTTGGGTTTGTATTTCAGTCCCGTACCATTGGGTAGGTTCAAACTCATGTACGGTCTACATTGTAAACACCAATGTTTTAATCGAAGAAAGAAAACTTCGTGAAGAGACCTGCATGCCGGCATGCTTGTGTGAAGTCTATCAACCCGTATTAGGCCAGCGCAGTAGAGTACTGCCTAATCTTCCTTTTGATAAGAGGAGATCCGTGCGCCTATAATGGGTATGAATATAGACTGGAGATGATGATAAGGATAATCTCTGTAATTTTTGATTATTTTGTGAAAGACTGTAGTTCTTCACAAAATACCCCAAATATACAAAATGTTATATCAAATTAATCTCAAATTTCAATCAACGCACTTGTTATATGAACACCTTATTACAAGATGTACAACAATTAATAACACAGGTCTGCAAAAAAAATTATTGTGGTTATTCTTGGAAAGAGGGAAATCATTTACGAAGTAATTTTCTGTGTCAGATTCGAATCCGAGGTGTCAAAGTTATTGCAGCATAATATCAACTGAACATCTCCTCTTAAAATGATTATAACTCTCGAAGGAAAAATCCTAGATAATCATTCTATAATGGATTTCAAAACGGAAGAGTAATAATGCTAGATGATATTATTAGTTAAATAACTCTAATTTTTTATAGAGCTGATAAAATGTAACAGAACACAATTTTTTGAGTATATAATCTCAAATATCTCAAAATATCGACGTGATGGGTCGATTGTCGGGTATGNGCGGAAGAGTAATAATGCTAGATGATATTATTAGTTAAATAACTCTAATTTTTTATAGAGCTGATAAAATGTAACAAAACACAATTTTTTGAGTATATAATCTCAAATATCTCAAAATATCGACGTGATGGGTCGATTGTCGGGTATG
>WUAW01017192.1:34934-58302 GCA_017165845.1 Thaumetopoea pityocampa | reverse complement strand
CTTCATAGATGCCATTATTGTTCTCCGTATTTATGATCACTTCTATAAATAAATGTTCCAACTGGTCTGCAAAACTGACTGCCTATACATTGATCAGTGTATGTTGATGTTTGTTCTATCCTGTTTTTAGTTGAACCTGTATCGTAGGTGTCTGTGTAGTGGCTGCTCTCTGTTGTTGACTGTACATCTATTATGTTGTATGATTTCTCATGCCTTCTCGAACATTCACAATACTGTCATTATGTGGGCCGGTACACACCACCGTACCTGCCACTGGACTCCGACAACTATATCGAGCTACACCTGATGCGAACTCTCACACAATATACATTACTGATCTTAATATTATCAGTGTTACCCACATAACTTTTTCTTTTTTAATTTCTTTGTTGATTTCAAATACGTAAGTTTTGTTGGACTTTAGTAAAATACTTATTTTTTATAATAAACATATTGATATATAAGAATATTGTATCACCACAACTGTGTGTTACCTATCACCATGGTAGACGATACAACACAGACTGCATCACTCAACAACACAGTTCAACACCGGGCAGGATATCCTCTCGTCACTGTTGTTACTCCCATGCGGGCTGCACCGGCTATACACCACGACACGGAGGGTGGGCCGCAGGCCCTCCCCACTCACTCCACTGTACCCCTCACAACTAACATGCTCTGTGACTTTTTGTTTCTGCGGCGTAGAGCAAGGAGGCCGGCATTCGTACTCTGGTCGCTCTAGACGACCAGGGAGGTGAGTCATCTGCAAAATTTGCAACACTTACATTATTTACAATTTTATCTTTTATCCTTTTTGGCTAACTTTGTTGAGCGTCGTAGGGTTTTCAGCGGACCCGAAGACGGGCTCGCCGATAGAAGACTCGAGGGGGTATCTCAACGATCAAGTATTTTACGTCACCGCTAATACAATGCAAAGGTGCGGGCATCCGCAGAGATACCGTCCACATTTTATGACACACACGGGAAGATCACGGAAAACCCACATCTTTGTATAGTTTTACGTTACGTAGTTGATGATACACCACTTTGCACCACTCGACAACCGGCCGCGCCCGGGCGGCCGCGAGTCCGCTCGGACACATTGCGCATTCCATCAGAAGTTCGTACTTGACTCTCGATTGACAACTTTACTGATTTCACATAACGTAACTTAATGAAACGAGCAAAGTAAATTCGAAACGCTTCTCCTCAACGCACGACTCTTGACATCACACAAATTATCATGAATCATATGAAACTGAGCACAGATGAAACTGAATCTGGTTTTACTTGCAAGCTTCACCGCATGCCTGTCGTTGTGGACCGCGTAGTGTGTGTAGGCACGCCGCACGCCGCCACGCCCGCGCACCGCCCGCGCACCGCTCGCGCACCGCCCGCGCCGCGCCGCCGTCCGGCGCACGCACCTGACCACCCACACACCCCGATACTCTCTCAGCGATGTATTATTTGACTTGTATTTTATGTATAGAGCGAGGACGCCGGGGGGCAGGCGCTTCATATGTTGAGCCACCAGGGCGGTAAGAGTTGAACTGAACACTGGGTAGTCCAGCCGTGAGAACGTCTGTGTTTGAATGTGCAATTAAATACGTTAATCTCTATGTTTTTCTTTGACGTTTCTCTTAAATAACGACTTATCTGAGTTCGGTGTTGCGTGTGTATCTGTGTTCGATGGGGATGACTTGACAATATACTTAGTGTAAATAGATGAGCCCGATGGCCGTTCGTTGCTGATTGTCGCCAAACACTGTCACTCTGTCTTATGCTGAAGATTTAATTTGAATGAGCTGCGCAATCTGTTTAGTTCTTCCGTTGGTCGAAACGCTTTTTATAGGTATATTTGTTTCTCTTTCCGAGTCTACTGTTCTCTTCTCGTACGGTACGGCCGGGCGCGCGCGCGCCGGCCGCTAGTGTTAGCGCGTAGGTAACTGTTAGCGCGGCGCCTGTCCGCGAGTCGCTGCTCGCCACACTACATGTTAGTTTGTTCATTTTTTCTTAAATTAAATCAGTACTTTGCTATTCACGTTTCATTTAGGAATGGCTTTATGGATACGCTCATTTGCTGTTTTGTGTTGGGAGGCGGCCGGCGGGGCGCCCCGCCGGCCGCCTCCGTGTACGTTATGTTCTGTTCAGTATCAGTTTGCGTTGTGTCGGTAGCGAGGCCGCGCGCCGGCGATGCGCGTGCGCACCGCGCCGCGCGCGCCGCGTCGCGCCGCGTCGCTCTCGCGCGCGTTTGGCGAGCTATAGTGACATCATTGTTGTGTTGTAGAGTCACGAGGTGGGCATGAAAACCCTGGTCATGCTGGATGAACAGGGCGGTAAGCATCCAGTAGTACCTACTATTATGCATCACTCATAATTTAGTCAAGCTTTTGTCTGAAATGCCAGTTCAGATAATTTATTGAAGTTCGTTGAACGGCGACGACTTTCTAACGATAACATTACCTATTGACAATATGCTGACAGTTTATTTATAATGGATTAAAACTGAAGGTAAAATTGTTACTCATGACCATAATTAAATCTAGTTTAATAAAATAACCGCATCAAACGATCTGCGGCCCGGCGCCGCTGGCCCGCGGGCCGGGACCACGCGATTGTCTGATTTAACTACGACAGTGTCTTGTTTCGTTTAGTTTTTGTCACGCATCTAGCTATGCACGTCTATTTTGATCTTGTTTTTAGTTGCATGATTAGTATTTAATAGTTAGTATTAATTAATTAATTAATATTAGTGTTTACGACTACGGTAATGTGATCACTTAGTGTCCGCACACACATCATTTTAATTCGAAGGTAAATGAATTTATTGTGTTAATCTAACCGGATCGAGTGTAAGACATCGGTGCATGGAAACAATTTGACAAAATTACCTTTTCAGATATTTAACGTCAGCTTTAACGAGTTAAGATGACATTGATTTATTTGAGGAAAGTGGCTCTTAACGGCCCGCATGACAGTGAACAGTTGAACGAAGACCCGGGCGGCATGTCTTACACTTAGCGCCGGTTATTGTCGAGAGCGTTGAGAATTTACAATCGGTTTAATTAATAATTCATATTAAAATCGCGATATTCATTGAAAATGATAGGAGCTTTGTCACATCTATTGAATTTGATGGACAACAAGGATGCATTTAAAACACTCGTTTGGTGTATGTATACAGAACAATTGGACAGAATCGAGGAAGGTATGGATCAGATCAATGCAGACATGCGCGAAGCGGAGAAGAATCTGTCGGGGATGGAGAAGTGTTGCGGCATTTGTGTACTGCCGTGCAATAAGTACGTACCTCCTTATGTAATAATTAAAATTGTAACCTGTACTTGGATACTATTGGTTTCGTCTAAATACTTAGATGAAACCAAAACAAGTCAATTGAACAACCGCACAGCCAAATCAGTTTACAGATTTTTTTGCGTTTGTAGTAGTGTACGGTCTCCAAATAAAAAAAATACTTTATATCTATATATTTTTTTTTATTTTTATAGGTAGGTACATTACACATCCAATTAAACGTAATTTAATATGTATAACTAACTTGTAACGCTATGTAAAAGTGACTGATGCGAGAGTGCGAGGCGCATGGTGGCTGGCGTAAACTGGCTTATTCAAGTTTTAGTCACTGTGTGTACAAACGCAAAAATGTCTCCAAGCTGATTCATCTTTATAGATGAATCAGCTTGGAGACATTTTTGCGTTTGTTATCATAATGACCAAATAGTCTATACTGTTATAAAATTGTTAAATGTCAAATTTTGTAAATCAAAGATATTAAAAAAACTACTCAGATCGACTCATTAAGAGCTTGTGAAACGAAATTCGTCGATGTTTGTTTGTTCGAGCTTCACGCTAAAACCAGCTGGTAGATTTTGGAAAAACTGTTACATTTTTAAAGATACTTTTCCGACTTAAATATTGCGGCATATTTCATCAAAATCGCTCCAATAGAATTGAAGACACCGCTTGATCTCTGTTTTAAGAGCCGCCGCTTAGGTATGAGAGTTCAAATAAAAGTAGTTTTTTAGACTTTTTACATAAATTTATAATTGTTTCGGGATTTACCATATAGCGGGAAAACGACTTTCACCCGGACGGAGCCGCCAGCAAAAGCTAGTAAACATTAAATAGTATGTACATCATTATATCGACGGTAGGGAACGGGCGCTTGTAACAACATACTCGTATCTTTGAACTTGTGTGTATTTATATACATATAGGTACAAATAAATCAGCTTGGAGACCTTTTTGAGTTTGTAGTAGTGTTTGTATACAAAGTGACTAAAACCGGAATAAACCAGTTTGCACTAGCTACCGCGCGCCTCGCACTCTCGCATCAGTCGCTTATAAGTAGCGTTAGAAGTTAGTTGTACACATTAAATTACGTTTAATGTGTATAATATTAAGTACCTACCTATAAATATAAAATCGTTTAAATGGTACTTGTTCATTTATTTATTTGCTGACCGTACACTACTGCTAAAGTCTCAATCTACATCTCCAAACTGCTTTGGCTGTACCCAGTACCCATGTAAACCGCATAGTGTTTGCAGTGACAGATACAGAAACAGAGCGTTATCTTCATAAATAACATCCAACAAAAAGGTCGAATTCTCGAAGCGTAGTGCATGCGCGTCTACTTATTGAGACGTCTTCATTTTTGAAAGTACCCTCCACCACTGGTGGCTAAAAAATAAATAATAGTCTCAATTCCGATGTAACACAAACTATATTTAGCCCTCTCTACCTTTTTCTAATGCCAAACACCAAAACGATATAGCAAACATTTTTAGCGAGTACATACCTAAATTTTTGACAAAAGGTACAAAAAATGTTGCTTTTTTACGTATCTTTAATCGGCATGTTCCGGANAATTCCGATGTAACACAAACTATATTTAGCCCTCTCTACCTTTTTCTAATGCCAAACACCAAAACGATATAATAGATTTTTAACAATATCTATTATATATAGAAAACATTTTTAGCGAGTACATACCTAAATTTTTGTCAAAAGGTACAAAAAATGTTGCTTTTTTACGTATCTTTAATCGGCATGTTCCGGGGTAACGTCTAAATTTTGTAAGTAGAACTTAATTTTGACGTGTGCAAACAAAACTGGCAGGGCCAAAATTGTTGCTATCTCGTTTCGGCGTTTGGTATTAGAAAAAGATAGATGGAGCCTAAATTTTGTTGTATTATAGCAGAATTTAACCCAATGTGGGTATTTCTATATTATAACGGTTTTTTAACGTTATTACCAAAAAGGCATATAGTTCGCCACCGGATGGCGAATGGTTACTATCGCCTATGGACAATTCCAAAAATTCGATATTTTTATCGGTTTTAATGATTAACACGCTCCCTGCCAAGCCGTTATTGCCCGACTTGTCGCACAGGCCATTTGAGTTTTCCCTAAAGTTGTAAACGCTTGGATTTTATATAATACCCGGCATCACGAATCTATACCAATATGTACTAAAATTTAGAAAAAAAAATATTTATTTTATGGTGAAGACAACAACAATTTGACTCCTAAACTGCGATAAGGTCTAAAAAAGACATGAAACTCTGCGTCTGCGTGTACCAATAATGGGTCAAGTTTAACGTGTATCATAAATGATACACATGGCATGGAACATGTTAAGGGAACGTACTCTCCGTTCTATCACCAATACCAGTATCTTCTAACCAGAGGCAGAGCGGGGCATTCCGTGCTGTAGACACAAAAATATACGTATGCCGCGCGACCCATCCGGTTGGGTCTAACATATTACGTGTTACACACGAATTGGACTCGGGTGTTCGCGTACTTTTCAATCAATGAACATTTACTCACATTTTATAACCTTACCGGGCGAGAAAAAAATGAGCGATTCTGAAACGGCCAAAGAAAAAAAAACTGTAATGCGTAGACATACGATCCATATTAGCCTGCACGCACAGGGCGAGGTGCCTTATCTGTATATATAAAAATCAATCGCCGTGCGTTAGCCTCGCAAAAACTCGAAAACGGCTCGACCGATTTGAATATCTTTTTTTTTGTTTTGTTCGCCTTAATACAGAGGTGATTTATGAAAAAATAAAATTAGGAAGAACACAAAAGAACAAACGAAAAATCGAAGATATAGAAATTGTTTTAGGTGGTACGAAATTCACCGGGTCAACTAGGTGTTTAATAAACATGTTAAGCACACAGCGCTGTGCGAACTAAAATGAGCTTTATTGCGTCGTCGCCAGAGTCGCTATTTAATTAAATTTCTTTACGGACTATATCTTCTGCTTCTCTTTCTTATGAATTAAAATTGATGATATCTACTTATTTATTCAAAGCTCTCCGATTCAAGTCTGTATGTTGTCTGCTGTCTGCAACATAGCTGTTAATTATACATACATACATATAGTGACGCCTTTTTACCGCTCTCGGCGGCTCTTTAGCGGGGATTCGAATCCTGCTCTCCGGCGTGATCGAAGGAGATACTAACCACTATACAACCAAAGAGTTGAGGTAGGAAGAGACCACTTCTTTCCACTTGCCATGTGGCCACTTTTCTCCCCCGCAGGAGACGAAACGTGTCGGGTGGCGAATCACGACGCCGCCATTTTATAGGATTCAAAGTGATTAAAATTCCTCATTGCGTTCCCACAAGAAGAGAAAAGGAAAAAGAATGAGGTAGGAAAGGTGTATTGAACAAGATATATGGAACTTGGGAATGGACTATAGGATATAGGATACTATTATCTCGGAAGGAGTACGAAGAGACAGTAGTAGCTCGGGAGGCGGGGTTCGATTACCCGTATACTTAAGTCTATTTGCCGAACAGGCTAAAAGACTAAGTACTCCCTGACCACATTAATATATTGATCTAATCCAATTATTTTATCGAATCAATTACATATTTATTGTAATGAATAGATGAATTAATTATTCTGTTTTATTTTCACTGTGCACCAGGGGAGCGTCGTTCAAAGAAGACGACGGCACGTGGAAGGGCAACGATGACGGCAAGGTGGTGAACAACCAGCCGCAGAGGGTGATGGACGAGCGCAACGGTATAGGACCACAGGCCGGATACATAGGCAGGTCAGAAAATATCACGCTCACTGACTGACTGACTGATAGACAACGCTCAGCCAAAACCGGTCGGTCGGTCTGCATGCATGAAATTTTCCACAGGAGTTTTTTATATAATAAGAAATGATTTTTGAAGATTCATCGCCGAAGGGGGTTAACACTATGTAGCACCGGAATAAATTCACTTCATTTTTTCCGTGGATACTGTGGAAACCAGCCGAGGGATGTACCAGGTTAATAGGTAGCTCCAAGACGTCTTCTAAGCGTGAAGATTTTTATACTATATTTAAGCCAATACTTGACTACAATCTCACCTGATGGTAAGTAACGATGTTGACCTAGGGTGTTAAAACGTACTAGTTTAATAAATATCTATTCACTCTTGTCTTATGATTATGTCAAATCCCTCCTTTTTAAGAGCGGTCCATATCCAGTAGTGAACTTACACGGACTAACGACAATGATGAATGAAAACCCAATGTTCCTAACTCTGCAGGATAACAAATGATGCGCGCGAAGACGAGATGGAGGAAAATATGGGGCAGGTGAACACGATGATCGGCAACTTGCGCAACATGGCGCTGGACATGGGCTCCGAGCTGGAGAACCAGAACCGCCAGGTCGACCGCATCAACCGCAAGGTACGCCGCGCGATCACTTGTCAGCGGGCAACCGCCCTCGACGCACGGACGCTTTCGTTAATCGACGCTGTCGTAGAACAATGTCGCATCTACAAAATGCCTACACTACACGAGAGCAGTTTAAAGATTTGCTCTCGCATACCTCTGTATATTGTATCCCAATTGTAAGTTATTGATGTCAATTTTTATGTAACACAACTAAATTTAGGCTCTCCGCTCTTTTTCTAATGTCAAACACCAAAACGAGACAGCAAATATTTTTACCGAGTACCAACCTACATTTCTGTCAAAAGGCACAAAAAAAAATGTTGCGTTTTTAGCGTATCTTTAATCGGCATGTTCACGTCTAAATTCGTATGTAGAACTTAATTATGACGCGTCTAAAGAAAACTGACAGCGCCAAAATTGTTACTATCTCGTTTTGGCGTTTGGTATTAGAAAATGATAGGAGAGTCTAAATTCAGCTATGTGACAGCAAAATTTACACCAATGTCACAAAATGGCTAATTCACACAAGAGCAGATTAAAGTTTTGGATATATCTCTGCATATTTTTATATATTAATTGTGAGTTATTATTAATTAAATCATTTAGGGGGGATAATGAAGAGGTATGCGAGTCCAAAACTAACCCCTGAACAACTTTCTCGTATGCGCCATCTGCCTTGTCAAAATTACTGCGACCGTAATATGACGGGCACTTGAAATTTATCACACCCGAAGTGAATTCTGATATTTTTCACCAAGTCAACAATCAAAAGTAACATTACGTTTCCGGTATCAATCGTATGTTCTCTGTCTTATTTTTTCAACAAAAAAAGTATTTTTAAAAAACTGATCTAGAGTTGACTTTTATTTATCTTTAGGTATTTGTCGGAGTTTAAAATAATAATGGTATTTTTGGAATATTTTTTCATAATGTTGCTGGGTTGCTTCTTAGCAACCTCTTGGTTAACACTAGACCTACTGTGACGGGTCAAATGAACCTTTTTGAATTTTATGGCAGAACTTATTGGAACTAACATTATCACTCTGATTTTTAACTTTACTACTCTTATTAAAAAATATATCAAAAGTATTTTTCAATATAGACTCTGACTCCTCTCTTATTGTTTTTAGCGAGAAATATATGTACATATAATTTTTAAAGACTGGTTGGTCATTTGAACCGTTGTGATAGAAATAGGTATATGTATAAAAAATGTCGGTAGGTTTAGTGTTAAACGGCTCTCCTGTACAGTGGTCATTTTGTAGATATGTTCTACGACGGTGTCGATTTGTTCTGTGCTAGCGACCTCGCCTTCTCGGAAAATACTCTTAATAGTGATGTCACAAATAACTCGCGCCAACTTGACACGGAAATTATGATATTTTATTAATGCTATAAAAATATTTTGAAACCTTTAGACTATTAATTGGTTGATCATGTTTTAAAACTAATAAGAGATAATGAATCTGAATTGTTTTATATTACTGGGCTGTGGTTAGGTTGCCTATAAGGTTATTTAATGCCTGTACAAGTTATATGACATACGCTTAAGAATTTCGAGGTCGCTTGCACTTTTAAAGTCACTCTTAATTAATTTGTACATCGCTAAACTTATTGATCTTCTTTCAATAATCATCTATTTTCTGAATAATTAAAAATGACTACTTATTAGTGGAATTATTATTCTATTGTTTCAAAAATGCAACAATCTTTCTTTGTTGTTATTTTTGCATTTTAAAATTGAAACGCAATAAAAATTTGCAAAAAAAAATAACTTTTGCAAATTGTGTGTTTCACAATTCTTCATTGACATTTTTACCATCTATGTTTGTGCCTGTCATATTCAGTAAACGTATGTTTAGATCTGTCCTCCTTATTCTCTTCTTTTAACCTATCTTCTAGCTTATTGGCAACCAAAATTCGGTCACTCGCTGCTTACCTGGCAATCAAGTCACATTCTGTCCTCATTACTTCGCATGTCTCTTTCATCCTATACTTTGTAGAGTTTGCGAGTAGTAAATGGTTGTTATAAAATTATTTTATGTACCTTTCGAGTGACTTTCATGACATGTTACCAACAAACCCAGAACACATCTGTCCACAACTTCATCCAGTGTATTAGTTAAAAATCACATCCATTATGACTAACATGCCTCCAAGTTAGACTCCATAAAACAAACACTGTCATTCGCATCGAATATTAACATACATGTAACGTTTGTTTCAAAAGACAGCGACTGTGGGGCCATCTCGCGTTTTTTTTATAAAAATTTGAAATGTCATTTTTCACGCCGCGTAGATGAGCCGAATTTACGATATAAAAAGTCGCTGTGAATTGAACAAACAACAAAAACAAACAGCGTGTTCTATATCTTAGGGCGAATCGAACGAAACAAGGATAACTCTGGCGAACCAGCGGGCGCACGAGCTCCTCAAGTAAACGACGGCGGCACACACGCGACTACACACCACACACTCACACCCATCGCGTACACGGTCTCGTGGTCGCTAGCGGCGCCGGCGCATACCGATTGTAAACATACTTTAGGATGCTTGCATACAAACTAAATTTCCTTTCGGTACTGATTTATATGCTACTTTTTCGGTATTGATTTATATGCTATTTTTCTGTACTGGTTTATATGCTATTGTTTCGGTACTGATTTATATGCTATTGTTTCGGTACTGATTTATATGCTATTTTTTCGGTACTGATTTATATGCTATTTTTTATTTTCAGTACAGAAAATTTGAGACCGCTCAATAGTTTTTCTTATCGGTACCGAAAACAGATTTCTTTATGCAAGCATCGTAACTAAAGATAAAACAATACGCAATAACGAGTATGTCATAATTTTAAAAATATATACTATATATACGGTTATGTAATATGAAAACTCATTACATTATGAAACTATACTAGATTATGGTCACTGCAGTCGACGGCGCCCTCTAGTCGATCTTTGAAAATAATCTCTCTGAGCCGAAATCCAATTTTGAATTAAAAAAATATATTTAGCTACTTTTCAGTATATATTTTAATTGTTTTCAAACTGACACGATGTATATGTTTGTGAACTGCCAATCAGTGTGAAGTCTAACATACAGGTCTCAGTATATATGAAGCATAACATATATGAAGCGAGTTATAGAACGATCATTGTCTTTTTTTGTTTTTAGTTATTTCGCAAATTCAAATAAAAAAAATATTTCTTAAAGTAATTAATATTTTTTTTTATCATTTCAAAATTATATGATAATGACCTTTCTTTTCCCGTACCCTTCATATGTTAACACTGAACGTATGGATATCAAAGTTTTATCATTTTTATTAATATTAATTTCAGCCATTAATCTTTGCCTTCTATTTTGAGATAGGTTCATCCAAATGTATATTAATAATGTTTAAAATATACTCCTAATCTGGCATGAGACGGTGAAAAATGAAACACCAAGTATGAATATTTTGGAATATTCCAAAAATTTTGTGTGCGTTTAGTTTGATTTCTATAATTTGAAGTTTGTATTTACAAACAAGTCAAAATTTAACACATCAAATTGTGTGCTAATATTTTAATCGGTGCTAGTATTTCTAGAACTTTTTTTTAACAATTGTAATCTAATACTTGCCCCAATGTAATCTAATCTCTGCAATCCCACCTGATGGTAAGTGGCGATGTAACCTGGGCTGGTAAAACGTACTAGCTTAATAAAAACCTATTTACTCTTGTTTTAAAGACGCCTACATTATAATGTACTGTCACTATTGTTCCACAATTTGACCCTGGACTCAATGAACCGCCCAAAGTTGAGATCAGTTGAAATCTCCATTACTAGCAACTGAAGGCGGCTGTTATATTCCAAGGATACACCCTGGAAAGAAGGAGCCAAGGAGTACGAAGTTTTTGGCGGAGAAAGACACGTCTGCGTTTTGGCGGCGTTAAAACTCACAACTTGGCATTACCCCATGCTGATATTGCCTTAAGTGTGAGGTTCAAGTACTACACTATGGCCTCTCTTTCCGACTATATTTGTTCCTTATCGGCCCTATTGTGACCACAGTAAAAGTTCCTCGCTCCTAATGACAACATCAACCCACAGACGTCCATTGCTAGACACAGGCCTCCTCCAACGATCTCCACACCGAGCGGCTATGGGCCGCCTGCATACACTGATTGCCCGCGACCATCACCAGGTCATCGGTCCACCCAGTCGGGGGTCTACCCGCATTACGCTTTCCGGTGCTTTCTTATTTAAAGTTGTCAACATCATTATTTAAAGTTGTCAACATCATTATTTATTGTTGTCAACATCATTATTTAAAGTTGTCAACATAGTTAAAAACAAAATAACTATTCATAAAACTTTAGTTAGTCATTATTCTTCTCTTCTTCTTCTTTAAATGTCTCTCAAATTACTGAAGGTAGCTCTCAGGTTTCGGAATACGCCTTTATTATTAGCGAGGAGGAACAAGTCGGCCTCACTGGCAACTCCCGTCTACTTTCGGTTGTTGCTGAACTACGACTTACTCCTCCTCCGAACTACATTTTCCATTAATCTTACCCATCATTATAGCTTATAGGTCACAATGACAAGACATTCTCCTCTTTATTTACAATTGTTCCCGTTTCTTGTCGTCTTTATTGGAATTGAAATAAATCTTTCCCTTCGTTAATTATTGCAAAACAATGGTTACTTTCAACAAATTAAAGTGGGTGTTCATTTTGTGCAGTATGTCGTGCCGACAGTTACGATATTGTAACCTATTTATTCGTCTTGTAAACTTAAATGTAGTTAATTAAATCATAATAGTTATAAAATAAAATATAGAGTTAAGATCTGTAAACGTGAGATTTTTATTTTGATAAATTGCATTTACTCCCTTATTAATATGAACATTAGTGTTATTACTAGTATTATAAAATATGCTTATCGCGAAATTTCTAATTGCAAAATACATAATATTATAATCAATGTTATGTGCGTAGTTTGTTTTAGATCAAATGTGTAATTTAATTTGTCCATCTAAACTACTTTTTCATTATTTATGTTATATTTACAGTGACATTGTACTTATCTGTTAACACTAAAAACTTCAGTGAAGTTATCACATAGGTTACTAGTACATTGGAATAGTTACATTGTATAGAATCTAGATTAAATTACAAATTCTTAGACCATTATTTTATACTGACTAACCTTATTTAACGGCTCAAGAATTGAATTAATGTCGTTTATAACTAACCCACACGTTAGTCTCAATAAATATCAAGAATTCCTCAAATGATCGATATACATGAGTGAATAGATGAAATAATTCCATATGTGATAATGAGTTTAAGCAATTAATTAGATTAGCCATTAATACGTCTTCTTCTTCTAACTGAACTGCAGATCTCTGTTGATTCCAATACGTTTCATAGAAGCAATTAGGTACGTTCGAAAAAATCAATGCTCATCAATCATAGATTTATATAAAAAATCCTAAGATCCACTTTTACTTGAGCTTACGTACCTTAACGGCGGCTACTAAAACAGGGGTCAAGTTGTATCTTCTTTTCTACTGGACCGATTTTGATGAAACATGCCGCTGTATCTAAGTCAGAATAGTACCTTTATGACTGTAACGATTTTACCGAAATCTACCCGCTGGTTTTTGCGTGAAGCTCAAACAAACAAACATCGACGGATTTGGTTATAGAAGCCCTTAATTTGTTGATTTGAGTATTTTTTTAAATATCTTATTTACAATTTTATTTAAAACTAGCTTTTGCCCGCGCCTCCACTCGGCTTAATGTCGATTTTCCGCAACCTGAAAAATCTTGAAAAAGTCTATGAACCACTTTTACTTGACCTCTCGTACCAAAGCGGCGGCTACTAAAACAGGGATCAAGCTGTATCTTCAATTCTACTGGGCCGATTTTAATGAAAGATGCCGCATTTGTTAAATCGGAATAGTACCTTTAAGACTATTTAATCAAAATCTACCCGTTGATTTTTGCGTGAAGCCCGAATAAACAAAAAACAAACATCGACGGATTCTGTTTCATTATTCAATTCGATTTCATTGGTCGATCCGAGTAGTTTGTTTTTAAATATCTTTGTTTTTTGAAAATTTGATATTTAACAATTTTATAATAGTATAGATAGATAAAAGCTCAGATACTAATAAATTTCGGTAATCATATACATTTCTCCTACATATTCGTTAAGTAAAATTATTTATTAAAAAATATCACAAATCATAGCTTTTACATATCTTGCGAACATACATATCTGCTTCTATGGAATAGTATGTAAAGACGCTAATATTTAACTTAAAATAGTATTATAAATAGCTACGTCAACTTAGCTGTATGATCATAATTTATTGTTATCACTTTTTATTTTTTTTATCCGAAAATAAATAATTTCATTTATAAATGATTTTAAGTCGTTTATTTTTCCTTTAATATATTTACATCCACCTATAATTTACATCATTTAATTGTTACATTAAATTATATATTGTGTAAAATAGTCTTCTTCCATATTCATATTAAAATATTTGCCTGTCTTCGCTATAAAAATAATATATTTACGACTGGGCAAAGAATTGGAGATTAAAAATACAATTACGAAATTATAATAGGCTTTAAATTATAAATTATTAAAACGCTTGACAGGATGAAATAGGCAGACAGGCAGTTTATGACCCTATGCTCGCCAATTTAATATAATTGCGCCTAAAATTGATATCCTCGCCTTTATACGCTGGCGGAGTTTTTGACAGCAAGGTCGGCTTGCTGTCAAAAAGTTTAAAAAGAAGCGTCAAAGTTTTATTTTAGTGTTTTATATTAATTTATTGTGATTTTTGACATGTAAATAAGATGTTTAGTGTATCAATCGTCAATAATCATGAAAAATATTAAAACAGTGGATTAACATTGCAAAGTGACCATATTTTTTCAAAGCAAGCCTGCGGGACCTTTTGCCCAGTCAACGTGGTAATCGTCGGATCGATGTTTAAACTCCCAAGAACCAATAAAATGAGATTCAGCGTTTTATTAATTTGTGGAAATTACATACTTGAGACAAAGCTGTATGCGATAGAGACCTCTGATTTCACTTTTAAAGGGAAAACTAAAAAAATATACCCTAGACTAACATTAAATGAATTCTTATAAAAAAATTAAAACTGAGTTTATGTACGAGATTACATGTGCTCAAATATTTCATCTCGAACATAAATACCTATTTGGCACTTAATAATTTATACTTTCCAGGCAAATTCTTTAGGAAGTGTTAATTTTTAAAGATAAACAACTTCTCTATTAAAATACCTCTGTGTCGCCCCACGAGACTAGCACATACACACACACACACGACACTCGACACGCCCAGCCTGCGAAACCCGTGAGTACATATCTTTTATAACAGCACATCTTTTTATAGCGGCGCACAGCTTGCGTTAAGCGATTGAACAGCACCGGCTTCCGCGTCAGTTTTAACATCCTTTATCGCTTTAACTGACGTCGTCGCTTCGGGTCGAAAATGTTTACGATTTAGAAACGATCAAACAAAATTATTGGTAATGCTCGGCTTGAAGATCGTATTCGATAACGGATAACGCTAATAACAGGATAACGCTAATAACCGGATAACGCTAATAACCGGATAACGCTAATAACCGGATAACGCTAATAACCGGATAACGCTAATAACCGGATAACGCTAATAACCGGATAATGCTAATAACCGGATAACGCTAATAACCGGCTAACGATAATAACCGGATAATGCTAATAACCGGATAACGCTAATAACCGGATAACGCTGCCGCCTATTACCCTGGTGCATACCTTAACTGGTTCTCAGAGCATATACGGGAAGAGATTTAATAATACTATTATTATTGCGACGCTACGCAGCGAAGGTGATTACATTTCTTTATATTTTAATTGCATTTTAACCACAAACGAATGAATAGTTTATTTTTTATTATTGTTTCAATGAATATTGTTTGGGTCAGAGAGGGTGTTGTTTAATAGCTTACCATTAAACTTGAGTGGTCGTTTCAAATAAACAAAATTTAACGTAATGTAAATATATAAAATTTAACTTAATGTGAATATATAAAATTTAACGTAATGTAAATGTCGTCCCCTTATTGGCAGAATTCATTACTGACAACACTGACCAAAATGAGTTGTTGACATCAGCGTTATAAGCAAAAGCTGGTCTACATTCACTTTTTACTCACACATTGATACGGTGCGTATATCGCGAGATAGAACATGTAAATATTCACTAAGTGCAGACTTGGTCCAGAAACAAGTTTGGAAAAAAGGAGGATTTGGTCATTTAATGAATCTGCCACTGAGCGTCAGTCTTAACGTCATACTGAGGTTTATGTAAATCGTAAAATTGTTTTTATTTTCATTATTAAAATTAATATATATTTATTAGCTGAAAAAAGATGTCCAATTGTGTCGTTCTAACTTTGAAAATGTATGTATGTATGTATTATGTATTTAATACATACATACATGTTATATATGTATGTATTAAATACATACATACATAACACTTTTTGTTATGTATGTATGTATTTCTTCACAACCTTATTTTCTCCAATAGTAATATTCTAAAATGTATGGACGTGTTACACGTGATTATCAATAAAATACTAGAAGTTTTAGACAACTTTATACCACACATTTATCTCTTATAAGCCTACGTCAATGATTCCCATTGATTTTTATTCATAACTCTTGGTAACCGCAACAAAACTCATTCAACATCATGGTCACCCCACAGCAGTCCACTGCTGGAACATGGGCCTCCTCGTTAAATAGGAGGGAGTTGCTATAATCTCTACGCTTGGGAGGTTCCTTGGCAATCGCAGTAGATTTTGATTGAATAACAGGATAACGCCGCTGATTATTATCCTGGTACATCCGCACAGCATCCAAATATCTTATTATCATATAACATTATCGGTGAGATTGAGATAGAGAGCTCTTTCGCATATATTAATCGTATCCAGCGAAGTACCGAGTTAACGGGCAGCAACATTATCCTATTATTCGATCAAAATCTACTGCGGTCTCCAAGGAACCTCCCAAGCGTTGAGATTATGGGAAATTTCTCCTGTTTAATAAGGCTCGTCCAGCACTGGGCTTCATCGGACTGATGATGATGATAATGTTGATAAATAACTACAGAAATCTGATGATCGTTATATATAATCCTAGATTATATAAGGTTAGGATTATCAGATAATCAAATATATATCAGGTAATCAAGGGTGTCGGGTGTGTGTACCCTAAACTCACGTCTGCCTTCTTTTCTCGTTTGTCAAACGGAATAAATTGACTCCACCCACTGATTTTATTTCACAAGTTATAACACTCGTAATATGACAGATAATTGCCAGCTTAGCTTAGGTATGTGTTTTTTTTTTCAATTTCAAGTTTTTTTTTAATTCTATCACTGACTAACTAAAACGGAACTGCCCTAGTATAAGGCTTTTGGTGCCAACAGGATTGTTACAAAATTTTGTACGATTTTTATACGATACGCGATACTTTTGGCGTCGACGATCAGCGATTTGACGACGTACAAATAAATGAAGCCGATGTTATTTTAAAAATATATTAAAAATTTATTAAATATATAATACATTCTTTTTGGCGAGAGTGGAACTGCTTGTCACAATCCGCAGGATATGTCAGGCTCCTACTGTTACCGATTGTCAAATAAACCTGCCTATACGTAATTGCTGTTGTCACTCTGGTTTATCCTCAAAAAAAAACAACAATCACCGAATGTAGCATAAATTATAGCATAACACTGCAAATAAAGCGCCCAGTCGCTGTATCCGTCAAAACTCGGATAGCCGATGCTGAAAGTATCGTGGTGTTGTCCATAGACAACCAACCACACCGGACTAACTACAGCCTGTAAATAATATTTCTAGGGCGAGAGCAACGAGACACGTATAGCGGTCGCCAACCAACGGGCGAACAAACTGCTCAAGTCCTAAGCACCGAACACAATATCTTTCCAAAATGACACCTGCCACAATGACATCTGACATGTCGGTAATTATTATCGTTCGGATTTTTTCATACGTTCTTACGATGGCAATAAACATATCTAGTTTTTATTAATTTATTAAGGATTGCGAACATTAAAAAAAAACTTGTTTCCAATCCGCCAAAATTAATATATTTAACGTATTAAGATCTTAACATAAATTTATTTTTAATCACGAAAAAGAGATAGCGATTAAAACTTTAAAATAAACTGGCTTCCAGTTCAACAGAATTAATTTGTTGTTGATCAAGACCTTAACATCAATTTGCTTCATCTAAAATTCAACTGTCATGAAATTAGAATTGTGTCCACTCGTATCATAGTGTTTGTTAAAAGTTGATGGCAGGGGTCGTTTAAAAGTTCAACAAGTCATATGTAGCTACACTGTGGTAAGTACAGGTATTGTATTATTGTTATTTATAAAAAAAAAGGCAATAATTTGGATTACAATACTGTTCAACACATAAACACATCGAATAATTCGCTGTTGTGAAGTGTTCTCTCTGTTATTTCTATTACGACAAAGGCAACGCTCTTTCTAAACCGAATCCAGCCGATTATAGGCGATTAATATTTTTCTAAAACAGATGTGTAATATTTCTTTGCCTGCTAGTCAATACAAATTAAAAAAGAATCTGGTTGACGATAAAAAAAACATGTTGTTTAAATGTTATTAGCATTCTTAAAAAATCTAATTAATATCTTAATCACGAACTGTACTTACCCGTTTATTTGTTTTCTAAAGGGATTAGTATAATTTATAGCTTTTTATTTAATTTAAGTAGTAGTTGTTTAATTACATGGCACATGCTGTCCTGCTATTGTGTTCTAATATCTAATAATTGTTTGTTTGTATTATTACCTAAATTAATTAATGATCTACAATAATTATAAAAAGGTTAATATTTATTATTTGCTATTTAACAGTGCTATAGCAAACAAATTAATTTTAGTAATGTGCCAAAATATCAATATTTTATTTCATATTGCAACCCACCTCGTCCATTGTCAAACACGGCACCTCTATCTGTCTCTCTCTCACACACTCTGTGTATTACATTTCGCACAATTTATGATATTAACCTATCAAATTTGCTAACAAAGTTGCCACTCTAATGCAAATTAATATTTCTATATCTTAAAAAGTCAACAATAATTCTATATACATGTAATTTGTAGGGGCAAAGTATTCAATAGGGATAGAAGTTATGAATATCCAATGTATATTGTATTTATTGTAACACGCCAATATATGCTATTTTTGAAATCGATTTGATGGAGACACGCCATTATACGTTAAATAGAAAAGAACATACAGTCGTTCTTTTTATAACTATTTTTTTGACTGGCTACTTTATAAATTATCACGAAAATAATGTCTTACATGTTACAAAACTTTTGTACAGGTTAAGTGGAGTAACAGAGCCATACATATTATTGGAAATGAGAATATTGTTCTTTCATATTTCACTATAAAACAACTTCACTAATTCGTTTATAACTTGCAATAGAATGTGAAAACTCCCGCTTCGAAATGGTAGTATGTGGTCTGTACACCTTATATTCTCAGATAAAAAAATATAATCATATCAAAAATCATAAATGCATAAAGTTGTGTCTACACTGGTCTCTCAACTCGATCATGTTTTTTTTTAACTTAATTGATTGCAAGTCATAAAGTTTGTCCGCCGAGAGAATGCATTCTTGATATCTGTCAAATAATACTATTTTATTATTTATTCAATATTAAATTTAGCAAAAAAGACACAGGTTCTCGAGTGGATGCTGCATATATGTGGCGCGAAAGAGTTAAAGTATCCGTTTAGATTTTGGGTGGATGTGAAGGTGGTTTAGATTCTTGCGAAGACTTGTGAGGTGGTTTAATTACTATTATTTATTTCAATTATTGCTCTTCGGTTTCGATTTTAACACTAGAATTACCAGCGATCGACTTACACCTATCTATATAACATGGTATTTTTCTTTATTTAAATAAAATGAAAACTGAAATCCATAATATTCAATACTATGTATTTGTAAATCATGCCATTTATCAGACCGAAAGAATATTTGAAAGAAAAATTTTCTAAGAATATTAAAACCAGTCATTTTGTCTGATCCGGTAGTTCCAGTGTTAAGGAAGACTTAGGCGAGACACAACTGTATTAGTTCAGTTTAAAATATATTTTTAATGTAGCTACTTTTATTGTCGCTTCAGTCACTAAATTCCCAATTTTATTTAAACTGTTTGAAAACTTCACCCAACAACGAAAGGTGAAGCTGAAAGTCAAGAGCGTGCACCCAGCTCGTCTACAATCCTTCATGTTGAACCAGACATTAGTGGGAATTTAAAATTAATCATTACATACGTAGTGTGTGTTTGTTGAGATTTAGATGTTTATCATTTTTCTGTGACAGATAATATCGTGTTACTATGTAGACATTGTACAATGTCAAGCTTTTACTTGTTTAAGATAATGGTGCCTGAATATTGTACTTTAATTCCAATTTACAGCCGAAGTTAAAATTAATCCTTAGCATTTAGCATCGAAAATGACAGTAACTAAATATCATTTTTACCTGACTGCGCCAGGAGAGTTGTTTTTCGAGTGTAGGTATGCAAAGGTGTCGCCGAGGGGGGGCAGGGAGGGCCAGTTTAAAAAATAAATTAAAAAATGTAGCCTAATGCCTTCATGTACTTTGACAGTGTTTAAAATTCATACCTGCCCCCTCCTCGGCCATAGGCTGGCGACTCACTTGTAGGTATGTATGTATGTATATTTCTTTGGCGCGCTCTGTGGCCTAAACGGCTTGATGGATTTTAACTTGAGAGGTGTCGTTAGATTCGTCTTAACTGTGAGAGTGACACTGAATATATCAAAATTATAAAAAAAAGCATTTTTCATGCAGTCGGGTTTTCTTGTCTTTTTTTTTTCAACAATTAAGCTAGTTTAATTTTTGATTAAGTATGTTGTATGTTCTAATCCTTATTAGGTAAACTACCCTTCCGTCATACGATGAAAATCTGTAACAGTTGTAAATTGATTTCGAGTAAATGATATTTTGTCAACAATTTGATAGCGTTTACCTCATTCTGACTAATACCATAATTCGTCTCACTAGTTTTTTATTTCAAACAGGCAATTTTTTTCTGTTAAGAAAAGATTTAATACAGAAATTGTAGACTTCCATTTTTAAAATGAAAGTCTAAAAAATTAAGTTATGGTTTAAGTGAACCTGTGCATGTAATTTATTTAAAAAATATCTTTACAACTAATATTTTTGATGGTAGAGCTGTTGAATATCATATTGGATTAAATTTAATTTCGACTGTTGGTGAATTAAATACGTGTTGCATTTAATATTCGATAAGTTACGGTATAAAGCTCTAGATCCAATTATTTTTTATTGAAAATGCGTATTTGTATTAATTATTAAGCCATTAATTAATTATTAAGCCATTAGTTAATCGCTGTTTGCATGGTGTGGTCAAGTAAAGTGGTCGCTCACAAATGGTAGATCGACATCTTCATACAATGAGATTTCATTAACTCATTTTTTAGCATATTGAGTTATANTATATATATATATATATATATATATATATATATATATATATATATATATATATATATATATATAATAGTTTCCTTTTATAACCTTAAAGAAAAATAGTGCTCCTAAAAACATTAGATAGGGATGCTTTTCTTGAAATTTATATGAATTTCTAACTTTAAATTAAAAATTGAAAAAGTGAGTTACAGTGTTATTGCATGGAGGTGCCGACATGACACGCGTTGGCAGTTCACCGTGTAAACCTTTATTTGAATTTATTACCGTCTGTAGTGCGATTAGAAAATTTAAACGAGATCGTCATCAAAGACGTATATCATATACGTAGATAAATATTTGAAACTTTATTATTACCTATGTAAGTATAACGAATATAATGTACTGTCGGCCTTAGGAGTACTGTGTAGGAATGTTAAAGGCAGCGGCTTAACACATAATTATGCCCATGTACTAATTAGTGTAAATAAAGGTTAGCGTCGACCAGCTTAACCGGTTGAGCCTGGTCGACGCTAGCCTTAGGAGTTTAAGAAATTTTCTCTCTCTTTTTCTCTCAATCTTATTAGTTTATAGGGTTATAAGCGCCACATGGCGGCGCGCTAAGTATATGATATTTTAATAATGAAAATTTTAACACTGTTATCTCTTAATGTACCGCGGACGTACTGCCACTTCTAGCCGTCTGTACTTACATAACGATCAATAGTACCAACATATTAATGAAAATTGTTGTTTATTTTTTTTAAATAGATATATTATTTATCAATTGAATTAATACTATTTCAGATAGAACTCCAAGTCACCCCTTTACCTATCGATTAGAAATGTCATTCCAATACATTTTTTCGATACGCGATAACGATTGTAAAAAGTCAACTTGGCTAGAGGGCCTGGCCCCCTAGCCAAGTTGATATTCGACAATCATTATCGCTAATAGAAACGAAAAAAATTTATTGGAATGACACTTCTATTCGATAAGTCACGTGTGACTTGGCGATTAGAAGTGTCATTTCAATACATTTTTTCGTTTCTATTAGCGATAACGATTCTCGAAAGTCAACTTGGCTAGGAGGCCTGGTTTGAGACGCAATACTTCCATTCGAATCCATTTATGCGGCCGGAGCCGCCCGACCTGGCGAGCGTCAAAATTCATTTCGGCAAACGTTTCGTTCTGATTCTACCGCGGTCTCGCATCGTAAGTTTACATCGTACGGAAGATAAGACTTCGAAGATCGTCAAACGTCTAATTTCATTAAGTGGTAACTTGACGTCTTACTCTAGTACAGTCAAACCTGTTTTTGTGCGGTTCTTTTTTATGCGATTTTATTTTTGTGCTACTGTGTGGTTTTTGCGACTTTTCTCTAATATTTTGTAAAAAAAAAAAATTGTTATAAATATTTATGAAATGTCTGAATATATCTTTGTCTGTGGTTTCTTTTATGCGCTCCCGTTCTACCGCACAAAAACAGGTTTGACTGTATACCCTTCATGTGCATCCTATCGTTTAGGCCCACTGACGTGGGCCAGCCACAACGCTAGGATCGGGCGGCGATTTACCGGCATTCGTCAGCAAAGGCCTAAACCTTTGTTGGAATCATGTTACAAAATGTTTACTATCCACGGCAGTAGATAGCAGTGCTGACGGCAGAAGTGTTAAAAGTGCGTGAACCATTTATAGAGTCGTTTTTGTAACAGTTATCCAATATCAATAGATTTGTAATTACCGCCTGCATATTCTGTGTATGATTTTGAGCCTTAACTATTTAGAATCAAAATAAAGTCTATTTTCTGTAAGAATAGATATGGGATAATATAAAATGTTAATTTCTAATTACATTATCCATTTGTTAAATTACTCGTTTTTTTATTTATATCCTGATAACCCCATATGTTTACCAGGTGGTTTTAAATGTTGTTCATAAACATGACAAATGTTGCTCATAAAAATGACTGCACGGATGGCGCAGTGGTTTAAGCGTCCACTACGCTGTCGG